>JAMPIV010005461.1:145000-249087 GCA_024509875.1 Oreohelix idahoensis
CAGTCAGCAACAAGAGATAGGAGTAATAATAATATCAGACTATTGACAAGTTGCCAGTCAGCGACAAGAGATAGGAGTAATAATAATATCAGACTATTGACAAGTTGCCAGTCAGCAACAAGAGATAGGAGTAATAATAATATCAGACTATTGACAAGTTGCCAGTCAGCAACAAGAGATAGGAGTAATAATAATATCAGACTATTGACAAGTTGCCAGTCAGCAACAAGAGATAGGAGTAATAATAATATCAGACTATTGACAAGTTGCCAGTCAGCGACAAGAGATAGGAGTAATAATAATATCAGACTATTGACAAGTTGCCAGTCAGCGACAAGAGATAAGAGTAATAATAATATCAGACTATTGACAAGTTGCCAGTCAGCGACAAGAGATAGGAGTAATAATAATATCAGACTATTGACAAGTTGCCAGTCAGCGACAAGAGATAGGAGTAATAATAATATCAGACTATTGACAAGTTGCCAGTCAGCGACAAGGGATAGGCGTAATAATAATATCAGACTATTGACAAGTTGCCAGTCAGCGACAAGAGATAGGAGTAATAATAATATCAGACTATTGACAAGTTGCCAGTCAGTGACAAGAGATAGGAGTAATAATAATATCAGACTATTGACAAGTTGCCAGTCAGCGACAAGAGATAGGAGTAATAATAATATCAGACTATTGACAAGTTGGCAGTCAGCGACAAGAGATAGGAGTAATAATAATATCAGACTATTGACAAGTTGCCAGTCAGTGACAAGAGATAGGAGTAATAATAATATCAGACTATTGACAAGTTGCCAGTCAGCGACAAGGGATAGGCGTAATAATAATATCAGACTATTGACAAGTTGCCAGTCAGCGACAAGAGATAGGCGTAATAATAATATCAGACTTTTGACAAGTTGCCAGTCAGCGCAAGAGATAGGAGTAATAATAATATCAGACTATTGACAAGTTGCCAGTCAGCGACAAGAGATAGGAGTAATAATAATATCAGACTATTGACAAGTTGCCAGTCAGCGACAAAAGATAGGCGTAATAATAATATCAGACTTTTGACAAGTTGCCAGTCAGCGACAAGAGATAGGAGTAATAATAATATCAGACTATTGACAAGTTGCCAGTCAGCGACAAGAGATAAGAGTAATAATAATATCAGACTATTGACAAGTTGCCAGTCAGCGACAAGAGATAAGAGTAATAATAATATCAGACTATTGACAAGTTGCCAGTCAGCGACAAGAGTCTTCAAAACATCGATCATGATAACTTTAAGTTGAGAATGACGAAGAAGAAATGTGAAAGGATGAAAAAATAGAAAGATTAACGGAATCGGCTCTTACCTTTCTTCTCATAGTGCATGACACGGTATGTTGGCATATTGTCGTTATCGATACCGCCCACGTTAGAGGCTACATAGCGACTCATGTGGCAAGATCGATCACCAAAGGAGTAGTCGAAGCTGGCACATTCAAAGGAAGTCTGGGACAAACACACTTGGGCGCAGGCGCCAAGGTCCAGGCCAAACATAGTCTTGGTGTAGATTGGGCGGTCGTCTACGTACGGCAGGGAACCGGATCCGTAACTGATGAAATTGGACAGGGCGCCACCTATGGAGAAGTAACAAAGACAATAATATGTAAAATAATAGGGAGAAAAAAAATTACATGGAAAATCTCCTGTATACTAATTCACATTCTGTAACCAACAATAAAAAAATCCCTTCACCTTTTCAGGCAAATATGGAAAACTGCGCGCATTGCACCGTGAAAGCTTAATTTAACACCCATTAAAAGAGCAGACAGGCCCTTCAATTTGTTCATAGTATATTAACCATTGGCCATACGTCGTGATATGTTTGAGATCAAAGATCCAGTCAAGTTGAAATAGAATGGACATTAATAAAATAATCAATGGAGAATTAGTTCCGTCATCAGGTTATACTTTGGCGGGTTACTTGCTCCTTTAAGCAGAATTTTTAAGGGAAGTTTTAAACATGAGGATCGTAGTCACTCGTTATTGCACGTTAGCTCCCCGCGGAGCAGAGGTCTTCAATAAGCTCAAGCCAAGCATTCATGTCTTATGTCACAGGTTCAAGGTATGTCCATGTGTTCCTTTTTACTGTCTTGTCTGTCTAAAGTTCACTTGAATCATGTCTAAGAGAGAAATCGTAATGGTTGTATGAGAGCGATGAGAGAAGCCTGAGACAGACCGCCAACTTTATGAGACAAATAGATGTGGTTATCTGAGAGTGATGGGACAAGCCTGAGACAGACTGCCAACTTTATGAGAGAAATAGATGTGGTTATCTGAGAGTGATGGGACAAGCCTGAGACAGACCACCACATTTATGATAGAAACACATGTGGTTATTTGAGAGTGATGAGAGAAGACTTCTATGTTCAGCTGAATTATCTTTTATTTTTTTCATTGTCAATTTTCTTTCCTTCAGTTGTAATAGCCGAAGAAGATACGTTGTTTCAATGTAGGATTTGGACTATTAATAATGCCCTTAGTGAGACAGAACCTGCCATGTGTGTGTGTGTGAGAGGTTTTTTTTGTAAAAGGGGGGGGGGGGGGGGTAAAATATTTTTATTTAATTTTATTTGAGCGTTGTTTAGATGTTTCAAAACTTTGAGCCTTAGTACACTAGGTTTCAGATGATCTAGGAAGCTGACATTTGGCACACGACCTTCTGTTGAGGTACATTTTAAACTATCAAAATTTGAAGGACCCTCGAGTGACCTGTTCCTTGCTGCCATATAATTACTAATGAGAAATGATCACAGAAGTTGGGGACGTTGTACACAAAAGTGTAAACAAGATCACAGACGTTGGTGACGTTGTACACAAAAGTGTAAACAAGATCACAGACGTTGGTGACGTTGTACACAAAAGTGTAAACAAGATCACAGAAGTTGGTGACGTTGTACACAAGAGTGTGAACAAGATCACATAACTTGCTGACGTTATGCACACAGTTGTGAACAAGATCACAGACCTTGGTGACGTACACACTAGTGTCAATAAGATCACATTAACTCTTCTATTTTTAGTGCATTTAAAAATAACAGTGTATATCCTAAAACGTGTGTGTCCTTGACCTGGTCTTGTTTACTCAACACTAGTTCTAAGACAAAGGTTGCTGGAGAAGAAGTCATCGATCGTCTAAAACTTCTGCTCTTTGATGGAAGATGACATTTCAGGATCTAACGCCTCCAGCTCTGGTCATTTACGTTCTTGTTATTAATCTTATTATTGAATTAATTAGATATTCTTGTCACTGCTTTTTTTTCTTTTCTTTTCATTTTCTTTTCTTTTCTTTTCCTTTTTTTAAAATCTGGAATCTGTTTTGAATACCCTAGATCGGTTGTGTCTCAATAGTTATTAAGACTTTATTTTTGAGTACTTACAGTAATGGTACACGTCTTCTTACAGCACCATGCCCCTTGGTGTAGATGATCATGTCTTACCACAACTTCCTGCCTCCATTACTGTTTACCAGTTCTGTTGGTGTCTTCCTTCCATGCTAACATGTCAAGCTGTCCAGTGTTGTCTTTCTTCCATGCTAACATGTCAAGCTGTCCAGTGTTGTCTTTCTTCCATGCTAACATGTCAAGCTGTCCAGTGTTGTCTTTCTTCCATGCTAACATGTCAGGCTGTCCAGTGTTGTCTTTCTTTGTCGTCCTCTTTCTCTTTCTCCTTCAATCTTTAATGTTGTCACAACATACTCCGTTCGCTGGGAGGACACCACTAGACAATCTTTAATGTTGTCACAACATACTCCGTTCGCTGGGAGGACACCACTAGATAATCTTTAATGTTGTCACAACATACTCCGTTCGCTGGGAGGACACCACTAGACAATCTTTAATGTTGTCACAACATACTCCGTTCGCTGGGAGGACACCATTAGACAATCTTTAATGTTGTCACAACATACGCCGTTCGCTGGCAGGACACCACTAGATAATCTTTAATGTTGTCACAACATACTCCGTTCGCTGAGAGGACACCACTAGACAATCTTTAATGTTGTCACAACATACTCCGTTCACTGGGAGGACACCACTAGATAATCTTTAATGTTGTCACAACATACTCCGTTCGCCGGGAGGACACCACTAGACAATCTTTAATGTTGTCACAACATACTCCGTTCGCTGGGAGGACACCATTAGACAATCTTTAATGTTGTCACAACATACTCCGTTCGCTGGGAGGACACCACTAGACAATCTTTAATGTTGTCACAACATACTCCGTTCGCTGGGAGGACACCACTAGATAATCTTTAATGTTATCACAACATACTCCGTTCGCTGGGAGGACACCACTAGACAATCTTTAATGTTGTCACAACATACGCCGTTCGCTGGCAGGACACCACTAGATAATCTTTAATGTTGTCACAACATACTCCGTTCGCTGGGAGGACACCACTAGACAATCTTTAATGTTGTCACAACATACTCCGTTCGCTGGGAGGACACCACTAGATAATCTTTAATGTTGTCACAACATACTCCGTTCGCTGGGAGGACACCACTAGACAAACTTTAATGTTGTCACAACATACTCCGTTCGCTGGGAGGACACCATTAGACAATCTTTAATGTTGTCACAACATATGCCGTTCGCTGGAAGGACACCACTAGATAATCTTTAATGTTGTCACAACATACTCCGTTCGCTGGGAGGACACCACTAGACAATCTTTAATGTTGTCACAACATACGCCGTTCGCTGGGAGGACACCACTAGATAATCTTTAATGTTGTCACAACATACTCCGTTCGCTGGGAGGACACCACTAGACAATCTTTAATGTTGTCACAACATACTCCGTTCGCTGGGAGGACACCATTAGACAATCTTTAATGTTGTCACAACATACTCCGTTCGCTGGCAGGACACCACTAGATAATCTTTAATGTTGTCACAACATACTCCGTTCGCTGGGAGGACACCACTAGACAATCTTTAATGTTGTCACAACATACTCCGTTCGCTGGGAGGACACCATTAGATAATCTTTAATGTTGTCACAACATACTCCGTTCGCTGGGAGGACACCACTAGACAATCTTTAATGTTGTCACAACATACTCCGTTCGCTGGGAGGACACCATTAGACAATCTTTAATGTTGTCACAACATACTCCGTTCGCTGGCAGGACACCACTAGACAATCTTTAATGTTGTCACAACATACTCCGTTCGCTGGGAGGACACCATTAGACAATCTTTAATGTTGTCACAACATACTCCGTTCGCTGGCAGGACACCACTAGACAATCTTTAATGTTGTCACTACATACTCCGTTCGCTGGCAGGACACCACTAGACAATCTTTAATGTTGTCACTACATACTCCGTTCGCTGGGAGGACACCACTAGACAATCTTTAATGTTGTCACAACATACTCCGTTCGCTGGCAGGACACCACTAGATAATCTTTAATGTTGTCACAACATACTCCGTTCGCTGGGAGGACACCACTAGACAATCTTTAATGTTGTCACAACATACTCCGTTCGCTGGGAGGACACCACTAGATAATCTTTAATGTTGTCACAACATACTCCGTTCGCTGGGAGGACACCACTAGACAATCTTTAATGTTGTCACAACATACTCCGTTCGCTGGGAGGACACCATTAGACAATCTTTAATGTTGTCACAACATACTCCGTTCGCTGGCAGGACACCACTAGACAATCTTTAATGTTGTCACAACATACTCCGTTCGCTGGGAGGACACCATTAGACAATCTTTAATGTTGTCACAACATACTCCGTTCGCTGGCAGGACACCACTAGACAATCTTTAATGTTGTCACAACATACTCCGTTCGCTGGGAGGACACCACTAGATAATCTTTAATGTTGTCACAACATACTCCGTTCGCTGGAAGGACACCACTAGACAATCTTTAATGTTGTCACAACATACGCCGTTCACTGGGAGGACACCACTAGACAATCTTTAATGTTGTCACAACATACTCCGTTCGCTGGGAGGACACCATTAGACAATCTTTAATGTTGTCACAACATACTCCGTTCGCCGGGAGGACACCACTAGACAATCTTTAATGTTGTCACAACCTACTCCGTTCGCTGGCAGGACACCACTAGATAATCTTTAATGTTGTCACAACATACTCCGTTCGCTGGCAGGACACCACTAGACAATCTTTAATGTTGTCACAACATACGCCGTTCGCCGGGAGGACACCACTAGACAATCTTTAATGTTACCACAACATACTCCGTTCGCTGGCAGGACACCACTAGACAATCTTTAATGTTGTCACAACATACTCCGTTCGCTGGGAGGACACCACTAGACAATCTTTAATGTTGTCACAACATACGCCGTTCGCTGGAAGGACACCACTAGACAATCTTTGAAGGACCGAGGACGAGATTGGAACCAGGCCACGAGGAAGACAGATATAATTAATAAAGGAAGAAGAATGGTAAAGAACAGTGCTGTCACAATGACAGTACTCGAAATCCCCCTTGTTTTCTGCTTCGTCTTCAAATTGTAACGCTTTCACGTTGATAGTAAAAGCTTACTGTATTATACCCGCTTTCTTCAATGAAACGTGTGCTGTATTTCTAAGAAAAACCTTGAGATATGCAAGTTGACCTAAATTTTAAATTCCATTCATGTCTTTTTCTACACTATGTTACCAAAAACAAAAGGCAGATGGACTAAAGGATAGCGAGAAGAGAGAGGGGCGAATAAAGCCGAACGCATGCAAAATTAAACACGCGTCTCGCTATTAATGCCACCCCCAACCCGCGTCGCGCGATACACAAATGCTGCCATCACGCGTGTAAGACTACAAGCACTAACTTTTTCGGACGGACAGTGATAAATTCACTACCCTTCCCAGAGTTAGGTTTTAAAATCACAAAAAAACGCTTATTAGGAAAGATAACAATAGATGGGTTTACGGTTGAAAACATAACAGTACCCAGACAGCACATCTTCGAAACAGGAGGTAGAAAATCCATATTTTGAACGCAGCCACTTAGCGCTTTTAAATTTGGATATTTGGGTTCCTTAGGGTTTGCTGACAAAGAATATGTACAACGTTCTGCAAATAGTCTAGGAATTAACAAGTTATACCCAAAATAAAATAGTGGGGATGCCTGACAACACAAATTCATTTCTGCTCATAAAATTTTTTATAACGTGTTTGAAAAAAACCTTACGTTACATAAATAGCCTACCATGTAAACTCCAAATTGATTGGAGCGCAACAAATGAAAAACTAACCACGATTGGTCGGGCTATAAATACTATCTTGGTTGTTAGGGAGACGTAGAAAGGTAACATTTTTTCAAACACTTGTCGAAACGTGGCCTCATTGGCTAGACTCGCTGATATACTCACTTAGGAGCGTTAGTTCGAGACCACTAGTGCAAATAAGCTTGATAAAGCGACAGTGCGTTGAAGCCAGCTCACATTTTTGCTAAAATAAAAGCCTGGAACATAAGCAGATGGGAATTTGTGCCAGTAATTGTGCCAGAATTCATTGCTAATCAACGTATCTGTGTTTATTTCCATGAAATTGTGGTAAGCTTGAACCATTCAGTATCTTTTAATGAAAATTGAATGTAAATTGTTAATTTATGCCTGTATATATATGTGTAGTTCAGTGGCAAACAAGAGATAAAGCCTATAATGCTCCAGCCTGAACAGAGGGTGTCGGAGGGAAGTAAAACGGCATGGAATGGCCAAATAGTACACTGACACCTGGATGATTGATTAGACAGAAATAATGCTGGAAGTGCAGAGGCGTGGTAACCATTAAGGAGGTAAATACTGGTATAAAGTATTTCAGATGAAGCTGACAGTTGGCCTAACGCTCTGAACTCAATGTTTGTGTTGTATTGTGCTCAGTGTAAAACTAGAGTATCAATTAGTTATGAAGTAGAAGGTACATCCTTCTTGTTTTCAGGGACCGTGGTCTTGATGGTACTGAGCAGCACCTGGTCAGAGCTTTGCTGAATCCAGAGTCGGACAGCATACTCCTTGGTCCATTTAGCTATCAGTGAGGTGTCTCCATAGCCCAGAGGAGAATTCGAGCAGAGGAGTCCTTTCCTGCCGCCATCACTCAAGATAAGCGGATTTGGCCAGCTGAGCTCAACATTATGTCCCCTCATCTTGAAATGACATTGTAAAAATAACATTCAGAGGGGAATTTAATTGTCTTAATATCAGGAACTGAGAACATCTCCAATACTAGTCCCTAAAGACAAACTATTGAAGTCATGATGACAAATACCAACAGAGCTTGAACAAAACAAAACCAGTATTACCTCATTTTACTACTACACAACTGACACACATAGGAGATTTGTAATAATATATGTCACTACTATATTCATATTGGTAAATTCTGTACATATAACTTGTAATTTAAATTGATTGTGATTCCTGGTTCCCTTGTAGTTGAATCAGGACACATATTCATTCATGCCAGTAATGAATACATATTGTTATTTGAAAAGTTATCAGTGACTCTTTTAAGATATCCTTGTAGAGTGTTATATGTATGTGAGTGTCACAGTGTTGTCAAGTGTAGTGGAATAAATTAAATTGTTTATCCGTCTGTTGTTGTTATGACTTACACTTCATCATACACATACCCTAGACACATAACGTAGTCATCACACTATTCCAGAATAATTCTGACTGAGATATATAGATATGTGGTAGCAAGTAAGGTTATCTATAATACACTACTCTTCTTAGATATAGATACCTTCACAGCTGATCTCAGTCAGTACACTAAGTCCCCTATAAATATTTATACCATCCCACTTCACCACATATATTGGGGTCTCGCTCTTGGGATTTTGAATCTTTCCCTATTAAAAATATTGGGGGTAATTCACTTCAGGGAATATAAGAATTAAAAGGTATCCTTGGGTGGAATTAAATAAGGTTGAGCTCACGGTGCCTGTGTTGTCCATTATATATATTTAGAATTTGAATTGTTGGTTAGACATTGTAGAAATTTACCTGATAGACAATGGCGGACCTGGCCAAGTTTCGATCTGCTGCTGTACAGACTGCAAAAGAGTTAGGATTAGATGGGCAAGTTATGGTTGCCTATGTCACTACGGAATGTGACAAATTTATTGAACGCGAAGAAAGAAGATTAGAAAAAGAGGCCGAAAGAAAGTTAGAGGCTGAGACTAAGAGGTTGCAATTTGAAGCTGAGGCTGAGACTAAGAGGTTGCAGATTGAGGCTGACAAAGAGGCTAAGAAATTGGAAGCAGAAAGAGAAGAGAAGAAATTAGCTGCAGAAAGGGAAGAGAAGAAATTAGCTGCAGAAAGGGAAGAGAAGAAATTAGCTGCAGAAAGGGAAGAGAGGAAATTAGCTGCAGAAAGGGAAGCAGAAGATAAAAGATTACAAAGGGAACATGAGTTACGACTAAGGGAGTTTGAGTTTCAAGGCCATGCTCCTGAAAATGGTGCCAGTCCCTTTGCCTCTGATGCTACGGTTACTCAGGGAGCCTCAACCTCAGCTATGAATTTTCATTTAGATCATTTTGTTGAGAAAGACGATGATATTGAGAGCTATATAAATAGGTATGAACTATTAGCTACCACGTATGGGTTAGAGAGAGAAAGGTGGAGCTTAAAGTTATCTCAGGGACTTCGTGGGGCAGCTTATGAAGTTTTTGCAAAAATGAGCAGAGGTGATCAGGAAAATTATGATATGCTAAAGCAGGCTCTTTTGTTAAGATATGAAAAGAATGCTGAATTTTATAGGAAAAAATTTAGGAATGCTAAACTACTGTCAGGTGAAACCTATCACCAGTTCTCTGCACGAATAGAGACATACTTGGAGAAATGGACTTCTCTGGGGAAAACCCAAGATCTTAAGGAAATGGTCCTTATAGAGCAATTAAGAGAGTCCATGGCTCCAGACCTGAGAAAGTTTCTCATGGAACAAGGTGCAGAGAGGCTGGATGAGTTGCTAAATGTTGCTGAAAGGTATCAAGCAGCTCAAGCAGAGGTAACAGGTAATAAAAAGAAACAAGTGGATAACTTTAGGGCACCACAGAACTTTAATAAATTTGATCCTAGGGATCAAAATAAAGGTAAGCACCAATTTGATAGGCCACGGTATGACAATAAAAATAAATTCCCACAATTCGATGAAAGGAAATATAATGAAAGAAAATCTTTCAACCAAGGAAAAAGGTGGTGTAAGAATTGTCAGATGGACAATCATGACACTGACCGTTGCAGAAGGAAACCTGTGTATATGGCAACCCTTCAGGTCAGGTCGACCTCAAGACAGGAGGAGGATATTATGTTGGATACCACTCCAGAAGAGATGAGGAAGGCACAGGCTGGGGATAAAACACTCAAGCCTTGTTTCAGAAAATTGTCAACTTGTCATACAACTCCAGGCAAGGGAGATTTTTACATGAAAAACAAGTTGATGTATAGGAAGACTGGAGCTAGATCCAAAGGTCACGGACAGCTGGTTCTTCCAAAAAGATATAGGGCAGACTTAATAAGGAGCCTACATGTGAAACCAGATGGGGACCATGAGAAAATAGGTACCATCATTCAAAAGGTGGCTCACAATTATTATTGGCCCAAAGCAAGATGGGACATTGAGAATTTTGTAGAAAGGTGTAGCATAGCACATGAGGGAACACCCACAAGTGGGAACATGGATCAGGACCTGGACACGCCACGGGGCAAAATTAGGCCTGATAATAAAAAGAAAAATAGATTTGATAAAGTGGACCAAATGGAATGGGAAGCCCCTTTTCACGGACAAGCTTCACTTAACTGTTTTACAATGGCCACTATGCGGAGAGTGCAAAAAGATGTCTTACCCCAGGATAAGCCGAAAATCCCTCAATCGGACTTAAACAAACTGGAGGAAGAGGATGTAGAGAGGAAATCTCTCATCAAGAATTTTAAGTGGGGAGACAGCCCCAAAAGAAAAATTGGTAGCGGTCGTTTTGTGAATGATAATTCTGGGAGGAAAAATCATCACTATAAAGCTTCGAGTGGAAGAGACCATACCGGTGCATGGACAAATAGGTCCACACAATTAAAGGTCCATATGTAGCTTTGTTAAGAACGTGGACTGATGAAAAGGCAGAGGAAAACATTACATCTTCATACCAATATGTGAATGAGCTGACCACTCGGTTAAAAACTGGCTGGAAACTGCCAATGAAAATTTGAAACAAGCCAGGAAGAAACATGCTGCCTATTATAACAGGAAGGCGAAAGACAGAAATTTGGCTGTGGGAGAGAAAGTACTGCTTCTTTTGCCGGGAGTCAGAATAAGTTACAAATTGGATGGCAGGGTCCATATACAGTTTTAGAGAAGGTATCTAGAACAAATTATAAGATAGATAAGAAGGGGAAAGAAAAAATCTATCATGTGAATCTCCTGAAGAAATATTTGGAAAGAGAACATCAGGAAGAGACACACTTGTTGACCTTGTCCATCGCCATGAGATGAAAAAGGAACCACTTTCATCATTTGAATATCCATTACACCCCTGTGAGACAGCAGCACAGGTGAAAATCAGTACACATTTAACGAAAACTCAGAAAGAGAGAGTGCAACAGGTTCTAAATAATCATGCAGAGGTGTTAACAGACCGACCAGGGCATACAAACCTATTGGAATATGATATGAAACTAATAGACTCCACACCTGTCTGTATGAAACCATATTCGATTCCGTTTGCTAAGGAGAAAGCTTTGAAGGAAGAGATAGACTATCTATTGAAGGAAGGAATTATTTCGCACAGTGAGTCTTCTTATAGTTCCGGTGTTGTACTCTTAAGGAAGCCCTCTGGAGAACATAGACTCTGTATAGATTACAGGAGACTGAATGCTATTACAGAAGGACAGGTGGATCCATTGCCGGATACAAATCAGCTGTTTGCCAGACTAAATAAAGCTAAATATTTCTCAAAAGTGGATCTGAGTAAAGGATACTATCAGATTCCAGTAAAGCCTGAGGTTAGACCATACCTAGCTTTTAGTACCTCAGAAGGACACTATGAGTTTAATAGATTGCCATTTGGATTGAAGAATGCGCCTAGTGTCTTCTCTAGAATGATGAGAAAATTATTGGATCCTCTGAATAATCCCTGTATAACAAATTTTATGGATGATATCCTTATAGCAACAGAAACATTTGAGGAACACATTGACTCTCTGAACATGCTGTTTGATCGACTTAGGGAGGCAAATTTAACAGCCCGACCAACCAAATGTTGCGTTGGATGTAAAGAATTGGAATTTTTGGGACACACAGTTTATCAGGGAAACATGACCCCTGACCCAAAGAATTTAGAGAAACTACAGAAAGCCCCGAGACCACAAACCAAGAAGGACGTGAGATCCTTTGTCTCATTATGTGGTTTCTACCAGTAGTATATCAAAAACTTTAATTCCATATGTGCACCGTTAACTGAATTGACACGTAAAGGACATCCAGATCGCATTACATGGACACCACAATGTGAAATGACTTACCAAGAATTGAAGGAAAAGCTCACAAGTAAACCCATTTTAAAATTACCTGACTTAAGTCAAGAATTCATAGTAAGGACGGATGCAAGTAATATTGGGTTAGGTGCAACTCTACTACAGAAATCAGATGCATTGGATGGAGAATTAAGCCCAGTGGCATATGCTAGCAGAAAGTTGAATAAAGCTGAAATCAACTACTCAACTAGCGAAAAAGAATGTCTTGCAGTAATATGGGCGATAAAGAAATTCAATATTTATCTATATGGGAAGGCATTTAAGTTGCAAACAGACCACAAACCGTTATCGTTTCTAGCACAGGCTAGGCATGAGAACTCCAGGTTACTCCGATGGTCTTTACTTTTGGCTCCATATAATTTTAGCATTGAGTATATATCTGGAAAAACCAATTTGGGAGCGGATTTTTTAAGCCGCCATCCGTGTGATGAGAATCACCGTAAACCCCAGAAATAATAATAAATTTCTCTATGTGAATATAGAATAAAGGACTGACATATAATGTCTGTTTTAAGAGGGGAGGTGTCGTGGAATATTCTAATCCACATATATAAATTATCAAGTAAATATAAAGCCTAAAAAATACATATAATTAATAAAGGAAGAAGAATGGTAAAGAACAGTGCTGTCACAATGACAGTACTCGAAATCCCCCTTGTTTTCTGCTTCGTCTGCAAATTGTAACGCTTTCACGTTGATAGTAAAAGCTTACTGTATTATACCCGCTTTCTTCAATGAAACGTGTGCTGTATTTCTAAGAAAAACCTTGAGATATGCAAGTTGACCTAAATTTTAAATTCCATTCATGTCTTTTTCTACACTATGTTACCAAAAACAAAAGGCAGATGGACTAAAGGATAGCGAGAAGAGAGAGGGGCGAATAAAGCCGAACGCATGCAAAATTAAACACGCGTCTCGCTATTAATGCCACCCCCAACCCGCGTCGCGCGATACACAAATGCTGCCATCACGCGTGTAAGACTACAAGCACTAACTTTTTCGGACGGACAGTGATAAATTCACTACCCTTCCCAGAGTTAGGTTTTAAAATCACAAAAAACGCTTATTAGGAAAGATAACAATAGATGGGTTTACGGTTGAAAACATAACAGTACCCAGACAGCACATCTTCGAAACAGGAGGTAGAAAATCCATATTTTGAACGCAGCCACTTAGCGCTTTTAAATTTGGATATTTGGGTTCCTTAGGGTTTGCTGACAAAGAATATGTACAACGTTCTGCAAATAGTCTAGGAATTAACAAGTTATACCCAAAATAAAATAGTGGGGATGCCTGACAACACAAATCATTTCTGCTCATAAAATTTTTTATAACGTGTTTGAAAAAAACCTTACGTTACATAAATAGCCTACCATGTAAACTCCAAATTGATTGGAGCGCAACAAATGAAAAACTAACCACGATTGGTCGGGCTATAAATACTATCTTGGTTGTTAGGGAGACGTAGAAAGGTAACATTTTTTCAAACACTTGTCGAAACGTGGCCTCATTGGCTAGACTCGCTGATATACTCACTTAGGAGCGTTAGTTCGAGACCACTAGTGCAAATAAGCTTGATAAAGCGACAGTGCGTTGAAGCCAGCTCACATTTTGCTAAAATAAAAGCCTGGAACATAAGCAGATGGGAATTTGTGCCAGTAATTGTGCCAGAATTCATTGCTAATCAACGTATCTGTGTTTATTTCCATGAAATTGTGGTAAGCTTGAACCATTCAGTATCTTTTAATGAAAATTGAATGTAAATTGTTAATTTATGCCTGTATATATATGTGTAGTTCAGTGGCAAACAAGAGATAAAGCCTATAATGCTCCAGCCTGAACAGAGGGTGTCGGAGGGAAGTAAAACGGCATGGAATGGCCAAATAGTACACTGACACCTGGATGATTGATTAGACAGAAATAATGCTGGAAGTGCAGAGGCGTGGTAACCATTAAGGAGGTAAATACTGGTATAAAGTATTTCAGATGAAGCTGACAGTTGGCCTAACGCTCTGAACTCAATGTTTGTGTTGTATTGTGATCAGTGTAAAAGAGAATATAAATTAGTTATGAAGTAGAAGGTACATCCTTCTTGTTTTCAGGGACCGTGGTCTTGATGGTACTGAGCAGCACCTGGTCAGAGCTTTGCTGAATCCAGAGTCGGACAGCATACTCCTTGGTCCATTTAGCTATCAGTGAGGTGTCTCCATAGCCCAGAGGAGAATTCGAGCAGAGG
This sequence comes from Oreohelix idahoensis, assembly GCA_024509875.1. Lineage (NCBI taxonomy): Eukaryota > Metazoa > Mollusca > Gastropoda > Stylommatophora > Oreohelicidae > Oreohelix > Oreohelix idahoensis. Next base: position 159,818 of record JAMPIV010005461.1, read on the forward strand.
AGTCCTTTCCTGCCGCCATCACTCAAGATAAGCGGATTTGGCCAGCTGAGCTCAACATTATGTCCCCTCATCTTGAAATGACTTTGTAAAAATAACCTTAAGAGGGGAATTTACTTGTCTTAATATCAGGAACTGAGAACATCTCCAATACTAGTCCCTAAAGACAAACTATTGAAGTCATGATGACAAATACCAACAGAGCTTGAACAAAACAAAACCAGTATTACCTCATTTTACTACTACACAACTGACACACATAGGAGATTTGTAATAATATATGTCACTACTATATTCATATTGGTAAATTCTGTACATATAACTTGTAATTTAAATTGATTGTGATTCCTGGTTCCCTTGTAGTTGAATCAGGACACATATTCATTCATGCCAGTAATGAATACATATTGTTATTTGAAAAATTATCAGTGACTCTTTTAAGATATCCTTGTAGAGTGTTATATGTATGTGAGTGTCACAGTGTTGTCAAGTGTAGTGGAATAAATTAAATTGTTTATCCGTCTGTTGTTGTTATGACTTACACTTCATCATACACATACCCTAGACACATAACGTAGTCATCACACTATTCCAGAATAATTCTGACTGAGATATATAGATATGTGGTAGCAAGTAAGGTTATCTATAATACACTACTCTTAATAGATATAGATACCTTCACAGCTGATCTCAGTCAGTACACTAAGTCCCCTATAAATATTTATAACATCCCACTTTACCACATCCTTATTACTATTTTTAGCTGTCAATTGTATTCTTAACATTCTTCGTAAAATCATATCATTGTAGCCTTCATGGCGTTTCATTCTTATTTACTAATTGTCCATGACTCACTTCCATATGTTTAGATTGGCTGTACATAACACTGAAAAACTCTCCTTAAAACGATTATATACCCAAAAAGTTGTTTTCTTAAACGTAAGATAATGTCCAGAACAAGTGTTCCATTTAAGTTGGTTATAATACGAATCCTAAGATCACGTGTACCTCTCTCTCTCTCTCTCTCTCTCTCTCTCTCTCTCTCTCTCTCTCTCTCTCTTTCTCTCTCTCTCCAACAATATATTGATCTAGTTTGCTTCTAACATAGTTTCTTAAGGCTAGCCGGACATATCAGAATTACAAACTCATTGAGCCATCACAGACATGGGCGACACTTGTTTGTGAGTGCCTCTATAGATTCCTGTGAACGTTAGATCTATAAATATACATCTATCCTGGGGCTTACACGGGATTTGAATTTATATTTACTCAAAAATTGTCCCATCTTTTTAGTATCTTCCTTTTCCTTCGTCGATCGTTCTTTCTTCTAGACTTAATCATATTTGTTCAATCGTGTGTATACGGTTTTTCTTTTCTGTCTGTTTTCGTGCACACTTTCCTGTGCATTCTCCCTAATACATCATCATGTTTTTCTCTCCTTTTACCGTGATGCAATCTTTACTCCGCAAGAAATTACGTCCCCTGAACATTTTAATAATTCGATGAATATCTTTCTTCTACACCAATCTCGGTTCGCTCAACAACACAGACAGTTCTGTCTATCTATCTATCTATCTATCTATCTATCTATCTATCTATCTATCTATCTATCTATCTATCTATCTATCTATCTATCTATCTATCTATCTATCTATCTATCTATCTATCTATCTATCTGTCTGTCTGTCTGTCTGTCTGTCTGTCTGTCTGTCTGTCTGTCTGTCTGTCTGTCTGTCTGTCTGTCTGTCTGTCTGTCTGTCTGTTTATATTACACTTATATTGTATTATTTTCTCCTCGTTTGGTCTTTAACCTTTATCTTCTCCTTGTTGTCTTAGTTGTCTCCACTTAAGGAGATACAGAATATCAGTTCCTCGATACTTGACCAACTCAAATTTTGCAATCACTTTTGTGTAAACATGTCACATTGTCAAAGAGATTCTTGTGGGTCACCTGGTGTCAACAATATTAAATGACACGCTACAAATATATTTTAAAGTTTAGTAAATCCGCTCTGATTTTCCTCGTTGTACCACGATTCTCAAGGTCGGATTTGCTGAGCGGTTAGAGCGTTTGCCTCACGTAGCACAGTTACCGGGTTCCAGATGGGAATCTGGTAGCGTCACGCTCCTATGTACCTTGCTGTAAATGGGTACATGACTCTGCTCTTAAGTTAGTGAAGGCAGAGGTAAGGAGGATCACCCCATCTCGTAAACTAGACCCAGTAAAATGAATTCTATCAAATGTTACTCCCCTACGGCAGTATCAGGTATGACAATACCTTTACCTTTTTTTTAAACCACAATTCTACCTGGGTACTCTACCTGGGTACTCTACCTGGGTACTCTACCTGGGTACTCTACCTGGGTCCTCTACCTGGGTCCTCTACCTGGGTACTCTACCTGGGTCCTCTACCTGGGTACTCTACCTGGGTACTCTACCTGGGTACTCTACCTGGGTCCTCTACCTGGGTCCTCTACCTGGGTACTCTACCTGGGTACTCTACCTGGGTCCTCTGCCTGGGTACCCTACCTGGGTACTCTACCTGGGTACTCTACCTGGGTACTCTACCTGGGTACTCTATCTGGTGATGGGCGAAATGTTGATCGCAGTCCACTGTTATACTGGTTAAGAGATTTTAGGTAGACCGCCTGATATACAAACATTTTTTTTTCAATTAAAAAAAAACTGTTATTATGTAAGGTTAAAATATTTTTCGTTCTGAAGTTTGAGGACTTCATTGAAGCGATGCAGTGCAAACTATCATCATATTAAGTATGTCTTATCACACATTTTGTAATATTGTTCCTTAAATATTATACGTTGTCTGAGTGTGTGTTTAATAATGTAATATCTTTGACCTTGCACAAGCACACATCTTTTTATGTTCAAATAATAAACATTTTTGTTTGCTCAAATACTTTGTTCATTTCACAAACATATGAAGTTATTTTATTTTCTACAGTAGAAAAGCTGTTAAAGTTGCTACAATAATTTTAAAATATTTAGGTAAGGCAGCAGCTTCATTCAAAAAGTAGAATAGATTTTATCGTGCCAAAGTGGACCCAGGTCTGTTCTACAGGCGCCATTCTTGCATTGATCTGTGCGAAAACCAGAGCATGCTTGCTGGTCGTCCAAGGAGACACCACCTGTCACATGCAGGCATTTTCTGAATCGAACTGTGTCACAGCTCTTCACTTTCTGAAACATGAGTCTTCGACTGGTCTTAATGGGCAGAGAAAACGACAGATATAAAAAAAAGTGCGTAAGTAAGAAATCAATAGAAGTGAGGACTACCGGATCTGAAAGCAAGTATCTGATAAGCAGGGGATAAAGGATCTATATTTCGTAATATTAAAAACAACTTTGGAACAATGTCATTTTTATTTTTTCTGTCATTTTAAATATTTGTTTGACTCTTTTGCACCAGCTTCTGTCAACGAGAGACAACATCTGGAGAGTTCTCAACTCGCGTGTCATGCCAAGATAATAACTTAGGTCTATAAATAGTTGAGGAATGTGATGCGTTTTATCGAATGAATTAACCCGTTATGGAAAATGTTAGAACCTACTTTTCTCGAACTCTCTTGGAGTACACGTCAAGGACAAATTTTCACCAACTGAATTTCAGGTTCCACTGGTTAGTAGCATGCAAAAAGATCGCTGAAAAATATCTAGCATGTCGTATGAAGCCATAAGGAAGGTTCGGCACTGGGTTAGCAACCTCATCATGTAAAAAAGTGAAACTAGACAACAGAAAAACAACAGGCTTACCGGGGAACCGAACCCAGGACCTTCCGTGCGGCACCCCCGCATAGCTACGGAAGCGAATTATACTATCCTCCCTGCCATCTAGGCATCACAGTGTAGTGTTTTTAATAATGTAATATCTTTGACCTTGCACAAGCACATATCTTTTTATGTTCAAATAATAAACATTTTTGTTAGCCTCAAATACTTTGTTCATTTCACAAACATATGAAGTTATTTTATTTGTTACAGTAGAAAAGCTGTCAAAGTTGCTACAATAATTTAAAAATATATGGGTAAGCAGCAGCTTCATTGAAGAAGTAGAATAGATTTTATCGTGCCAAAGTAGAGATAGACAGTGTAGTGGTGCCTAGATGACAGGGAGGATATTGTGATTCGCTTCCGTAGCTAGGCCACTCACGTCTGTTGTTTTTATGTTGTCTAATTTTCTACTTCTTTATTTCTCCCGAGTGCCTGAAAACATACCTTTATGTTTGTGTAATATTTATTTACTGTTTACAGGCCTCGGGTTTCCCTTCGTTATGTGTTTAAACATTCATCAAGTAAAATTAAAGAGAAATGATTTCTTGATTTAATCAAGAGAAATTTCTCCTGCAAGATTGCATGATGTACTTTGATTGTGGCTTACTAAAAGGGCCCAGTAACAGATACGGTCCACAGATTGCATGATGTACTTTGACTGTGGCTTACTACAAGGGCCCAGTAACAGATACGGTCCACATATTGTATGAAGTACTTTGACTGTGGCTTACTACAAGGGCCCAGTAGCAGATTCGGTCCACAGATTGTATGAAGTACTTTGACTGTGGCTTACTAAAAGGGTCCAGTAACAGATACAGTCCACGTACATTAAGGGCCGAAATTGAAGAAAGAAAAAAAAAAGTATGAGGTAGAAAATTTATAGGACGCAAAATTTACATGACATACAATTTAGAGATATAAAATGTAGAGAATACACATTTTAGAGCATACACAATTTACATGACGCAAAATAGTAGGACACACAATTTAGAGGACAGTTAAATTAGAAGCTTAGTTGAGGAAGTATCTGTAACTCTGACATTAACGACCAGAGAAATGGATTCTTTAAAGCAGGAGTCCGCAACCCAGAGGCTTTTGGGATCTACTTTAGTAACACTGAGCCCACTAAAGATCTACCATATATTCGTATATAACAAGAACAAAGCCAAGTGCCCATTTACATATGGGTAGAATGGAGCGTGTCGATACTGTGAATCGAACCCAGCACTTTTGCCGCAAGAGACCAGCGCTTTAACCACTCTGTCTATGAGTACTTGATACATTTGTTTCCCACTTATCATCTTCCTGCTCGTTGTAAGACTTTTCTCAACTTTTCCATAGAATGTCTTATTTTAATCCTTGCCCCATTCATACATTAGCTCCTTTTCTCTATTGTTAATTTTATGATCGCCCCGTGGTGGTACCTCCAAGAACCGGCTCATTTGTGAAAATTCCGCATGTCCTGAAGGATGTCTGCTGTCAGACAAAAAGACGCGTGCATTTTAACGACTCTAGTCCGGAAATCCGATTGCTGTCAATAGAATCTCTCATCCCCATTTGTGTTCATTCTGAGTTACAGAGAAATGAGCAATGCTCAATGTCCTTGAGCAAACGATTGCTATTTCGCAAGAATCGTTTTCTGTTAATTTTAAATTAATTCCAGTCCAATTTGTTTACATACGTGTCAGGTGTTTTTAGTTTAGTGAATGAGAAAGGACAGATCTAGAAAGCAATTATTCTCCCTTTCTCCCCCCTTCCCATGCAGTCTTAATTTCTCCTGTTTTTGACGTCAGACGTTGGCCATGGTTCAGCTAGATGACGCCTGCCTTGATCGCCTTAAGGAATCTCATCCATCTTCATTTCTTTACTTTCGTTTCTCGTTCCAAGATTTTGGAATCAAATTTGGCTTCCGAGTCTAGCAGTTTCGTGCTATTGTCTCATTCCAAATTCTTTTTTCATCCTATTATCAGATTGTTTTATCTCTTCTGTCCACTGACAGTTTTTCTGAATATTTGTTTATGAATTCCTGATATTTTCTTTTCAGAAGTTCCGATTTTGGTATATAACACAAAGGCGTTAACTTACCGAAGTCTCTCTCATAGAAATCTGCTCCTGGGTGGTACTTGGCTCCATCACTTTCAGAAACTGTCAGATGTGTTAGCCAACAGTTGGCATATGCGGGCTCATAGTCAAAACCAGCACAGCGGAAGCTCTGCTCAAAGATACACCTGCGTGCGCACTGTTCGACGCTGACATCCGGGATCTTTCTCTTGTGTTTGACAGTCAGCACGTGGTTTGGCAGACGATTGAACAACTTTTCAAATGCAGCTGAAAACAAAAAGAAATATATAGGTATGATTGCATAAAATAACAGCGGAATATTAGCTTTACTGATTTTTTATATTGACTAATTAAGATTATCTGATTGTTGAATTATATTCAAACCGAGGCAATCTTTTACGCATCATACATACTAAACATTCACAAACGGTGGTTAGCAGACCTAGTAATCGCATTGTTGCTTGAAATCATATGACTTGTTAAAATGGATCGCATAAATAAGTATTTTTAAAAAAAAATTGTGGAACAACTTTGAAACAGTGAAAGGTCAAGGTAGACCTGCATCAGATACTGCCGTAGAGGGGGGAAATGTAAGAGATGTTACAGCGTCGAGAGGTGGCATGACCAGTTACTTCCCTCGCTACCTTAGCCTTTCTAACTCAAGAGGATAGTCAGGTATCTATTTCCTGCTGGGTAGACTGGAGTGTGATGTCAAGGTGTTTCAAACACGGTACATTTGCAGGGAAAGGCCAGCGGTCTGACCACTCTGCCAATGGAGTACGGCCCAGAAATTGAAGTAAGATGGAACAAATGGTGCCTTAAACCAGCGCCAAGACCCCGGATACTGGTAATTGTTATTTGTAACAAAACTAAAACAGCAGGAAAATAATATTCGTTATACGAACAAATCAAAAATAAAGAAAAGAAAAACTGTGTTTTGTTTTCTCATTATTCAGAGAGGTCGGTCAAGATTTTTCCTGCAAGGAAATAAATGGGCAGCTTAAGAATTCGATTGGATATTTTGGTCTGATTTACGCCAGTTCATAAATCAGAAGCAATTTCTGACGTCAGCCCTCCAGGCGCTGAGAGGTGAAGGTAAATGTTTCCAGCGCTAGAAGCAGGGAATGATGGCAAACTAACATTGTTGTTTCATCTTCTACATGGTTGTAAGTGATGAAGGTGGCAGTCGAGCTGATGTTGAAGATGGTGCAATTGTTGTGTTATACTCGTATGTTGTAAACCCAACAATTGATGTAGGTTCATAGCTTCAGTGTGCTATTGCAGATTACTTTTAATTTTATTTGTGAAATTTAAATAAGAGATTTGCCTCGTTTTTGGCGAGGCGCTCCGTTCAGCCTAGACACAATGTTCGTCGGTTATACTAGGGAGGATGTCCAAATACAAAAGACTTGGTTATAGTCTAGTAGATTACGGTGATTTCTGAACCAATACGAAAAAGATAGTTGAGGCTAGATTAAATTTTCTAATCAATGATGGAAAAAAAAAAAAAACAACGAAAAACCTAGACTTTCATACATGGGTGCTTGCATAGAATAGAAGGATGGAAGTCGTATGTCAAGGTCACTGATGTGGAACTGATGACAAGAACAAAACAAGTGGTAGTAGAACAAGAGATGAGAAGACGGCGCTGACGATGTCGTGGACACACATTGAGCAAATGTTACAGATAGCATTACAAGGCAGTTCTTATTCTGGAACCCCTAAGTAGGTCAGACAGATAAGAGGAGACTGAACAACTCATGGAGAACGAAAGAACGAACGAACGAGCAAACGAACTTTATTTTCAAAAGGTTTAGAATTGGGCACGCAGGTCCGTCTGACATTCTGCCCTTCCTTTCTCTCGTCTTCCATACTGAATCCATTTATTCTCACATGTATCTTAAATATTACTTAAATAATAAAATAACAATAACATACAAAAAAATAAAATCCCAACATTGTAACAGTACAATAACAGTTACACAGATTTACAGTACCTTATCATAATTAATACTAAACAGGACAAAATTATCTTTAAAACCTACATATGATGTTATGTAATTATTTAAGAACATAACTAAATTAGGGTGGTATATAATCTGCATTCATGATGTATTTGAAAAGTCTGTGATTGAATGAATATGGACTAAGCGTGTTTTTAGGTCGTGTGAAAGATTATTCCACAGATGAGCAGCAGAAAAGGCTAAACTTTTCTTGAATAAGTCGAGCCTAGGCTTGGGCATGTGTAATTTATTTAAGCGTTGACTGCGTCTTCCGCTGTATTTGAAAATAGGCCACAGATACGTTGGAGCATTCTGTGATAAGATTTTGTGAATAAATTTGACTTTGTTGAAGAGAAAGCGTTTTCTTAGTGGTAATATATTAAGATATGTATATCTTAACTCACACTGTGAGGTTTTTGTCTGAAACTAGGCGAACGAACGAACGAGCGAACGAACTTTATTTTCAAAAGGTTACGAAAGGAAAATAGAAGAGAATCTGAGATAATTCATGAATGGTTAATGTATAATAACATGACGTATCACTAAAGAAAGTTATTTTCACCTTAAATTGAAGAGGTGAGAAGGATAAGGAAAAATCTTGAGATGATGGCACATCATTGGGGATCTTAATGTGTTGAAGACATGAGCTGCGTGGGAAGTTGAATGGTAATGAGTGAATGATTTTGACGAAGTTAGTTGGGACAAGATTTTATTTGTCACAAATATACACACTTAGCTTGAAGCCATTTTAATTCCATTAACCAATATGAAGAAAGGTTATTAGCGGTGTCAGCACGTGATTAGCGGTGTCAGCACATGATTGGCGGTGTCAGCACGTGATTGGCGGTGTCAGCACATGATTGGCTGTGTGGTTCTAGAAAGCTTTCCTCTCCCGACAAAGTTACCAGGTTCCCGGATCGAAATCTGATAGCATCGCGCTCCCATTCTACCCAGCTATAAAGGGGTACCTGAACTCTGCTCTTGAGTTAATAAAGGCAAAAACAGCGAGGAAGGGAACTGGTTACCACACCTCATAAAGCCGGACCAAGTATGGTGAAGTCTCTTACACTTCTCAACTCCTACGGCAGTATCTATTATGGGATTACCTATACCATATACATTTTCGTTCGATCATGCGAAATGAAACCAGTTTATTTCGTAACCAGTACAAAGAGGTTTCTTGAAGTCAGGTTTATTCTTGAACTACATAAAGAGGGGGGAGGGGCGCTGATTAGGGAGACAAATAAGTTGGACGACATGATGCGGAAGTTGGTCGAATTGAGGAGAATTAGAAGGAGAGACGATAAGAATGGTGAAAATATCCGGATGTCATTCCAGTCAACACTAGGCCGATGTTCTTAAGTTCCTGGACACTGAACAGTTGCCTTGAGCGGATCAGAGATCGCCCTTGTCGAGGAAGAAAACAAAGAAGTCATTAAAGCAATGTCTACTAAACCCCAGGAAGGATCGACCAGGCCTTTAACATTTTCTTTAACGTCATCTTTTCATTTAGTTTCCTGACTGTAGGCACATGCTCGCGCTAATGGCGGGCTCTAACACTGAAAGACTGCCTTACCAAAGACTACCAGACGCTCATTATTGAATGGGTGGTTTGACCTCACTTCACAAAATTGAGTTTACAGGAAGCAATGATGGCGCTCAAATTGAATCCTGGTGTCATTTGAGGTGACAGAAATGGAAAGGCGCATTTTTAGGGGAAAAGGTAGGAAGATGTTAGAAGTTTTAAGTATACTTTGGGTAGTTTAAAATTCCTATCCAATCTGCTGATGCGGTCAAATATAAACAAGATTAATGCTCCAGTTTTAGTACATAGTTCACAGGTCTAACCGTGCCCCTGGGTGCTGGTGACGCTTAAGCCTGGTTCTCTTTGCGTTCTTAAAGTTTGTAGCACTCAGTCTATGGCGTTCTCCTGAGAGGACACGTGGTGTTTAATGACGCACGTAAAAGTTGAAGTGGAAGTAAGATTGTTCGCGAGAGAATTGAATTTTGCCTCCGTTTGAGCTTTCTCGTTCAAATGTACTTTTTTTTACAAGCAGTTATAACAGTGTCATACTAAGATGGGTGACAGAGCGGCGGTCCGCCCGGTTGACGGCCAGGAGGGGGTACCACCAGACACTATTATGGCAATACTCTATTATTTAAACATGTATTTGTAGGGATAGAATATTTTTCTGTGCTGGGGTGGGGAAATTGCTATAGGAAGGGTCGCACGCCGGTGCAAAAGATTGTAAGCACGGTCCTGAGTGGTAAAATTACTGATCTAAAAAGATACAAGTAAAGTCGTATTTTCCATCGTAAAGGTGATGGATTGAGAAAAAGCAAAACACACACACACAAGCATGCACGCACGCACGCACGCACGCACACACACACCGAGGAAACCAAACGGCCCTATTTCTGGAATTGCCAGTCAAGTGAAACAGAAGCAGGCCTAAGAATACATGGAGAGAACCGCTGGAGACTGACATAAAAAATGTAGAGAAAGACGCCAACAGTTCTTGAGCTGATGGCACGTGACAGGAAGACTTGGCTTATGTTTCCTGAAAGCCTATGCTCCTTGAGAAGGTAAAAAGTAATGATTGATTGAAAATCGTATTTATTTACAGATGTATTCTTAAAAAGAGTGTAGGTAAAAGATCTCGTTACACGCCCATTGAGGCATATTGGGAATATAGTGTTAGGCCCATATTTTCTTGACCAATGGTACACTAGGGGTGATGTGGTCAGCATCACGCCGGCTGCCTTAACCTTCATAGAATTGCTCTGGTATTAATTCATGAAGCTGGGTGACCCCGGAGCTGTTTGCGGTCTTAAAAATCCCACCTCAACTGGGGATCGAACCATGAACCACCGAGCTAGGATGTTAGTGTGTATTCCTAAAGTGATGTAATAATTCAGTGAACTATTACATTAGAATAACATTAATATTGCTTTCATTGTGAAGAGTTGTAGAATTCGATGATAGAAAATATCCAGGACAAGGAAACCACGAAGCTGTAGCTCGACTGTCGACTCTAGTGAATGATGTTAGGGATTCAAGCATAATTGACTTGCAGCAATCACGTGCCTGTATTTATGCGCTTCCTTATACCTTCGTTAGACTGCAGAGTGTCGAGTGGCATAGTGGGTAGAGCGCTTGTTCTCTAAGCAAGACCAACGGGCTCCTCCGGTCTACGTAGCTATAAATGTGTACCTGACTCTATCTTAGTTAGAGAAGACAAACGGTCACCACTACCTCATATAGCTGAGACCTGGCAAATGAAATCTCTAACACATTACTCCCTTTCCATAGTATTTCCTATGGAACTACCTTTGCCTTTACATTAAACTGCATGGCGATAGCAAAACAAAATGACCAATTGATGGACACTTACTTACTTACTTAGTGGTTCCCCTTCTACCGTGAGGTGTAGAGGTTTGGAAGAGAGAGCGCCAGACTATCCTATCGGCTGTCTTCCTCTTGGCCTGGTTCCATTCTAGTCCTCGGTCCTTCGAAGATTGTCTAATGTTGTCCTCCCAGCGGACTCTGGGTCGTCCTGGGGGTCTGGATCCCTGGCTCTTTGTTTCCCATGCTTGTCGTGGTAGCCGATCTTCTCCCATTCTGCAGACATGGCCAAACCATCTTAGTTGGGACTGTTCTACTTGGGTCTGCAGGGGTGGGATTTTAGGCCTTGACGTATCGTCTGGTTGCGGACCATGTCTCTTCTTGTTACTTCAACCACCTTCCTCAGATACCTCATTTCTGAGGTTTGGATCTGGCTTTTGTGGGTTGTAGTCATTGCTCATGACTCGCATCCATATGTCAAGACTGGGACATAGGTGGAGCGGTATACAGCCATCTTCATTTTCTTACCAACCTCTTTCTTGCTGAGGAATCCTCGATTTATGGCCTGAAAAAGTCTCCCAGCTGCTGCTTTTCGAGTGGCCAACTCTTCTTTGATGCCCCCCTTTCGGTCTATAATAACTCCGAGGTATTTAAAGTGGTCGACCTGCTCCAGGACCTATTCTCCCAGCTTAATCTGATGTCTTCTTTCTTATCGTGATATCACCATGGATTTTGTGATGGACACAACCAGACAAAACAAATGACCAGTTGATGGACACAACCAGACAAAACAAATGACCAATTGACGGAAAGAACCAGACAAAACAAATGACCAATTGATGGAAAGAACCAGACAAAACAAATGACCAATTGATGGAAAGAACCAGACACGTACTGGCAGAAAAAAGTTGAGGTAAAGGCACTGGCGTTGTATAAGACAAACTGTCAAAAAATAATTGATAGTGTAACAGGGTAGTTCTTCATCTGGAGTACCCCAGAGAAGAAAAATACAGAGAGACAAAAACACCCCCCCCCCCACACACACACACAAACACACACACACACGAAGTAGGGACTATAATTCAGGGATGAAAGAGATACAGATGACAAGAGAAAGGATGGTACATGCAATAAGACCTGGCGTGAATTCGTTTATCACCTATTCTTCATAGGAAGCTTAAGGGCTGTATATACATAAAGGATGCGATTATTATTTCTGTTTGTAATTATTGTTGACACCAAGTGTATCCTCATATTTATTGTCTTGCCCTGATTAAGATCTTGGACGCTCACATGGTCAGCTGCCTCTTCAACTTTGGTTGTTCTTAGTACGGTGTTCCTGTTTCGTTTAATTTAACATTTTTTTTTTTTTGGGATCGAAGCGGGTATTAGTAGCTAGGAGCCCGCCATGTTGGCAGGACATGCGGCTTTTCGCTTCGAGCTGGATTTTGGTTTTTGTTTTTAATATACATTCAGTGTTTGTCGAGCGTTAGTTTTAACAAAGCTCGAAATGGTGTTGGGGTTAGGTTAAAACTAGGTGTTTGACAATGCTCGAAATAGTGTTGGGGTTAGGTTTAGGCTAGATGTTTAACAAAGTTGGAAATAGTGTGGTAAGTTAACGCTAGGTGCTTGACAAAGCTCGAAATAGTGTTGGAGTTAGGTTACGGCTAGGTGTTTGAAAGAGCTCGAATTAGTGTTGGGGTTAAGTTAAGGCTAGGTGCTTGACAAAGCTCGAAATAGTGTTGGGGTTATTTTAAGGCTAGCTGTTTGACAAAGCGAAAAACAGGGCCGGGTCTCGGTTAAGACTAGCTGTAGGGCACAGACGAATAACCACCTGGGCAACATGGCGGAATATTGTCTACTGTTCACCCTTTCTACCATTTTTGTTCTTCTATGCGATATCGAATCACAATCCAGTGGGACTTTGAAATGTTTATGTAAAGTTCATTGCACTAATTAACGTGAATTAAACTCGTGTATGACCGTTCGTGAAGCGCGGTGTCATAAAAGCGGAAGTATACCAGAAACTAGATCACCGGAAGTAAGCGTGCTGAAGTTTCCACAGTGTCTCGAGCTAATTTTATCTTTTTATAATTTTTTATCCATGTTTCATGCGGTACGTATTTTTATCTTCCACTTTTTAAATTCCAATTTTTTTATCATCACGATTGATAATTATCCTTGACTGAAATCTCGCATGTCTATGTACTTAATTTATGAGTGTGTGTGCGTGTGTCTGAATGTACGAGTTGGTCTGACTAATGGCGCTCATGCGCACGGCTGAGAGGAAGTAGAGAACGAACGACTTTGAAAATGAACCATAACGAGGGTAATTTCAAAATAGCCATCAAGTTAGCCGATGAAACGAAAATTCCTATTCCGCTTCGCAATCAAAAGTTGTTACGTCATTAGCTCATATATTTCTTCACAAAAGAAATATTACTGATACATTTGGAAAGATATTTACACATTATTTTATTTACCTTTTTTTTTACTTAGTTGCTGAAATATGAACTACCTGTACAGAAGTAAATATTTTATTAGCTGTAATTACAAGTTGTTTACCTAATTTACTTCTGTAGAGATGTGACACAGATAGAGAACGTCAATTTACTTCTATAGAGATATGACACAGATAGAGAACACCAGTTTATTTCTATAGAGATATGACACAGAGAGATAAGATCAATTTACTTCTGTAGAGATGTGAAACGGATAGAGAAGATCAATTTACTTTTATAGAGATGTGACACAGAGAGATAAGATCAATTTACTTCTGTAGAGATGTGACACAGATAGAGAAGATCAATTTACTTTTATAGAGATGTGACACAGAGAGATAAGATCAATTTACTTATGTAGAGATGTGACACAGAGAGATAAGATCAATTTACTTATATAGAGATGTGACACAGATAGAGAAGATCAATTTACTTCTATAGAGATGTCACACAGAGAGATAAGATCAATTTACTTTTATAGAGATGTGACACAGAGAGATAAGATCAATTTACTTATGTAGAGATGTGACACAGAGAGATAAGATCAATTTACTTATATAGAGATGTGACACAGATAGAGAAGATCAATTTACTTCTATAGAGATGTCACACAGAGAGATAAGATCAATTTACTTTTATAGAGATGTGACACAGAGAGATAAGATCAATTTACTTCTATAGAGATGTGACACAGATAGAGAAGATCAATTTACTTCTGTAGAGATGTGAAACGGATAGAGAAGATCAATTTACTTTTATAGAGATGTGACACAGAGAGATAAGATCAATTTACTTATGTAGAGATGTGACACAGAGAGATAAGATCAATTTACTTCTATAGAGATCTGACACAGATAGAGAAGATCAATTTACTTCTATAGAGATGTGACATAGCTATAGAACGTCAATTTATTTATACAGAGATGTGACACAGATAGAGAACGTCAATTTATTTATATAGAGATGTGACACAGATAGAAAACGTCAATTTATTTATATAGAGATGTGACACAGATAGAGAACGTCAATTTATTTATATAGAGATGTGACACAGATAGAGAACGTCAATTTATTTATACAGAGATGTGACACAGATAGAGAACGTCAATTTATTTATACAGAGATGTGACACAGATAGAGAACGTCAATTTATTTATATAGAGATGTGACACAGATAGAGAACGTCAATTTATTTATATAGAGATGTGACACAGATAGAGAACGTCAATTTATTTATACAGAGATGTGACACAGATAGAGAACGTCAATTTATTTATATAGAGATGTGACACTGATAGAGAACGTCAATTTATTTATATAGAGATGTGACACAGATAGAGAACGTCAATTTATTTATATAGAGATGTGACACAGATAGAGAACGTCAATTTATTTATATAGAGATGTGACACAGATAGAGAACGTCAATTTATTTATATAGAGATGTGACACTGAATGAGAACATCAACTTAATGTTGTACAGATGTGTGTATGTGTTAGAGAGAGAGAGCGGGAGAGGGAGGGAAAGAGAGATAGAGAGACAGAGAAAGAGAGAGACAGAGAGAATACCAACTTACTTCTATAATGATCAGTGTACAAGGATTCCTGTAGGTAAGCCTTCCCTTCCTCGTGAGTGGTATTGTACAGTTTGCATGCTCGATGTTTGTTGTCCACATCAAATGAACGACAATCAAATTCAGTCTGACGAACACACTCGCCAGCACAACTCTCGACGTCTGAGAAGTTGTAGACCACGCGTGAAGGGACGCCTGTCAACATGAGCTGAGGCATTCGTGAAAATAGGTTGTGGAAATTGGTCAGGCGTTCTGAAAAATAAATAAATAAATATAAATAAATAAGTAAATAAATAAATTGACAACTGTCTCTTTTATTCCGCAACATAAAAATGTATAGAGGTACAATGAAATTATGGGTTGTCATTTATTCATTTGTGCATGAGACTGGCAATGTCGTCATGGAGACCAAATCATCACGACACCCCACTGCAAAAATTTGCTTTGGTGTAAATTTCTTTTTTAAGGCGTACTTGACAGTGGTGGCTCCACGGTCCATATGGAGTGAAAAAGGAGATGATTGATTGATTGATTGTTTGATTGATTGATTGATTGACTCGTTCGTTTCCTTTGTGCTCCTTAGGGCGCATGTAACCACCACTACAACTGGTCATCTTGCAGGAAGCTGAGTTAAAGTCCACGTGCTCGTGTAATAGTGGTGTATGTAGTAGTATATTTGACATGATGAGGTTGCTAGCTCAATAATAACCTCATGTTAGTTGCCTCTTACGACATGCTTGAGAGAGCAGTAGGCATTTTCTTTCTTTCTGAGCAGTTTTCATCATCATCATCATCATCATCATCAATTTCCTTTTCGCCCTGTATGAAGCATGGAACCCCCACCACTTCAGCCCGTCTCCTTGCATGAATCCTGGCATTAAGCACTCACATACTTTTACAGAAATGGTTTCAGTACAAATTTGTTTTTCATGATGTGGTGGCCAGCCCTAGTAACAACCTCATATTGTTGCCTTGTACACTATGCCTGAGGTGGCAGTTGTTCGAGTCCTTCTTTGTCTCATAAAAGATCCCTGGAACTCCACGGGGCTGTACGGAGTTTTAGTGTACGACAGATAAATAACGAATAAATAAAGTAATTAAATAAAGTTAAAAAGAAATGAATTAAAAAAACAAGGAAGGAAAGAAAGAAACACAGAAAGAAAGACAGTAGTTTAGACAAAGATTTCACCAGCCAAGAATTTTTCAAGAGACAAACTGACAATTACAGTGCTGGAGTTGTCTGCCCAATAGAAGCAGACGCTCTAGCTAAACTCGAGTGCGACAATTCTAAGATACAAAATACGTTTTCTGGTTGGACGCGTCATCTGCTGGATATGTCTGACTCTGATGACAACCAATCTAGAACAAGAAACCCGGTCCTTCTTATTACAGACTTCCTCTGTTTCATTTTGTGTATTATTTGGGGGGAAGGGGGGGGGGGGGGAGAAGAGGCCCATCTCTGAGTTTTCAAATCTCTCATTTCCGAGAAATTTAATAAATATGTGTATCTCGTTAGTTATTTTTTTCTTTCCCTATTTTAAATTCTTTCTTACTGCCATTGTATTACATATCTCTCATCTCTCTCTCTCTCTCTCTCTCTCTCTCTCTCTCTCTCTCTCTCTCTCTCTCTCTCTCTCTCTCTCTCCCTGTCTCCCTGTCTCCCTGTCCTATGTCATCAACTATTTCGTGTGTTAGCCTCATTATCTCTCAACGTCTTTCTTTGTCTTCTTCTTCTTCATTATCATGAGCATCTTCTTTTCCTTCTTCTCCTTCTGGCGGCTTTACTTCCTTATGCCAACATCTTTAGGCAAATCATCAGCTCTCCCGTTTCCGGTGGTTCCACAGTGGTAGTGTAACTCTGGAAGGCAACGGTGTCTCCTTGTATTTTCTCCAAATGTTTCTGTTTTTATCCTGTCGTTTCGCTTCCTAGTTTCACGTCACACTTTTTTTCTTAATGGGCCCCCTTTAACTTTTCGTCGTCACAAAACTTACTCCGTCGTTATTTCTACATCGTTATTATCGTTATTATCGTTATTATCGTCAGTCATTATCACTATAATCACCATCCACCTCCATTTTGTAATCGTAAGGACCACAACCATGATGAGAGAAGCCTGAGAGGCACACCCCCAGCTATATGAAAGAAATAGATGTGGTTATATGAGAGCGAAGACGCAGGAGATTCTCAGTCCCAGACACGAAAACAATGTTCATGTAGATAAAGATATTGATACAGAGAATCGACGAGAGCAGCCGCCCACGTGATTAATGGTCATTCTGAATTCTCATGACAGTATTAGGACACTGGTCAGGTGGCTTACAGTGTTTACAACCAGATATCTCGGATTTGCCAGAACATCTAGTCTTCAGTTACAGAGAATCTAACTAATGTAGTGGTGTTACGTGCAGTCTTTGATATCTTACAATATTATACATTAGTATACTTGTTATGTTCGCAAATATTTTGTAAACAAAATAGGTAATTTTTTAGTGCTTAAGGGAAAGTCATTATTGAGTTACTTCCCTTGAAAGTTGTGCCGTCTCTTCGATCGAACTCCGCGGATGAATCCATTTTACTGCGATTTATTCGTTGTTTGGGTGGTAATAGATTGTTCTTGCTTCAGAATATCTATGGCCTGAATTTATGTGTATTGTTTGTCTGAGTAGGACGAGTTTGTCTTATATCTGTATATCTTTACATATCTAAGTCGAACTATATGTTCTGTTGTCTCTAGAGAGGTCAAAGGCTATTCGGCGGATGTGCCGCTAGAGTGTGGTGTGATTTGGCTTCGTCCTGATGGGGACTGTGTTTTTTCTATGTCGGCTTGTCGCCGGAAAAAGTGATCTCAGTATTTGTGGGGAAAGTGATAGTCGTCTAGACCTATCGTGTATGCTTTACCCCAGTGTTTATTCGTATTGCCAAGGAATGGCAGAATCATATTTCTGATACCAAGGTAATCAAAGATACTCTTATGAACTCTCGTACGAAGCCACCATTTTCGATAGGTACGATTTGTATGTCTAAGAGAATATATTTGACTCGATGAAAACGACTTCGATTCCTAGCAGCACTATATCCTGTAGAATGCAGTCAATTGTTCATGATCAAATCTACAGAGCAATGAAAGTTTAATGAATGACTAACTTTAGGACAGATTCATTATCTGTATCCAAACGTGAGTGACAGCTCACGAGTGAAGCCATCTTGGAACCAAACATGTAGTGACTTTCAAGAAGAGAAAAGGGATGCCCGTATTATCGCTTGATTAGTCCAGAGATCACTGCTACACATGAGAACCCTTTATTAGCGGTTCAATATTATTATATGGAAAAAATATGTGCTGAACATGATGTTAAAGAATCGTCGCTAGACGAGATTAGGTCTAGAAGCCATCTGAAATATTATTTATAAGCTGACGTGCTCAGTCAGTGAAGTCAGATGATATATATGTATGGGCGATACTGAGTGCTTGGCTACTGACAGTCCATTATACAATTATTCTACATGAGTGCCCATGTAACATTGCAAGACCATTTATCCACTGTACCATGATGTATTATGCCAACCTGTGATTTGTCACTATCTGTGCTGTCGAGTGTATACGTCCAATTAAACTGTAGAAAGGTACACAGTCGTTGGTGTCGATGACTTCCAGCCATACATGAGTGTGAGAAAAGAACATTTGTCAACACCACGAACCCTTATTATCATTCGCACATTATACACTCAATCCATGTCTACACACCACTGCGTAGGTCAAGTTGACATTCCATACACTACAGTGGAGCAAACAACACCATAGAGATCTTATCAACTGATGATGATGATGTCTGTCTTCCAAGAAAAAAGAGACGTTATCAACTGGTGGACCAGCTTTCTGGGTTTGACCTCGCAGAAGTTCAGAAGTCAACAGATTACCGATACCAGACCGTTTCCTGTGGCTGATACGACACACTTGCAGTATTGGTTTGCTCTTTGTCAACACTTCGTCACGTGACCTGTCAAGTGAATGCAGTATGTAGGTCAGCGTTGTTGACATTTTTACATTAGACATTACAGAGTTTCACAGAACAGTTGGATCAATTCTTGTCAATATTAACAGGAAGACAGTATTAGTGAACTAAGAAGTCCTATTTTCATCGATGGATCTTCTTGTTTTCTATATATGAACTTTAATATTTAAGGCCAGAATGTTTAATTGAATAAAGTGGCAGTTTGTTTATTTTCATAAAAATAACTTTGCCATTACTGTAAAACTGAGCCTATTTTGCAACACATACTATCATACACATAATTTATATATATATTTATGTTTACATGTTATTTGTTTGTATAGTATGTTAGTTTCTATGTCAGCGGGTTGTGTTTAAGGTTGGGCGGAGTCCTCACAACAGAATATCCCACGTCATAGAGGGTCCGTTGTGGGCGTTTTCTATAGGTGCAATTTTCTTGATTGAAAATTTGCTGCGACAACTGTTGCTTTTGTGTTAGCTGTGAAGTCTGTAATTATTGTTATTTTTGTAATATTTCTTTGTTCTTTAGTTTTGTTTTGAGTTGTTTGTAATTTGTTGGTCTACCCTTTTCTATCTTTCAGTTCTATTCACAATTTATATTCATATACTGTGACGTCATTTGTGTTGTTATTCTTTGCAGATTCAGTGATTATTTTCATTGATTTCCCTATTTGATTTATTTTGATTTCTGCAAACGTTCTTGTATTGTCAGTCCTATTTGTACTTTATGTATTCTGTTGGTTGACATATGTTTTATATAGGTATATTTCATAAGACACTATTGCCTGTGCACTGCACTTGGATTATGGTATAAACCAGTACCTGATTATTATTACTGTCATACAAGACCTTATTAAGGCTTGGGACCCACAGATATTGGGATAGTATACTGATTAATCAAGTCATTAAGAACTTGTGGTATTATTATTATTTCAGGTGATTAGTATTATTGTTAGACACCATGTCTACATTAGAATACTTCATTATACAAGGGAAAGCCCTTGATAAGACTGGTCAACAATTAGAACAATGGGCAGTTGCTCAATATGACAAAGCATTAGCTGCAGAAGAGAGAAGAGCTATGGCAGAAGAGAAAAGATTAGAAAGAGAAGCTGAGGCTGCTGCTGAACAAAAGAAATTGCAGATGCAGGTAGAGCAAAGGAGATTTGAAGCTGAACAAAAAAAATTAGAAAGGGAGCTGCTGCTGAACAAAAAAGATTAGACAGTGAAGCTGAACAAAAAAGATTAGACAGGGAAGCTGAACAAAAAAGATTAGACAGTGAAGCTGAACAAAAAAGATTAGACAGGGAAGCTGAACAAAAAAGATTAGACAGGGATGCTGAACAAAAAAGATTAGATGCTGAAGAGAAAAAAGCAATAAGAGAACATGAATTTGAGTTAGAGAAATTGAGATTGACAAGTATGAGTAATGTTAATCAGGCATCTAGTGGTAATGGTAAACCTTCTACTTACAAGGTTAAGGTTCCACCGTTCAATCAGTCCAGTGACGATATTACATTCTGGCTGGATAGATTTGAACGTTCTTGTCGTACACATAATGTGGATAAATCACAATACGCTAATCAATTAGCAGAAAACTTGAAAGGTGAATCTTTGACTAGATTATGCCTTGTAGGAGAAGCAGATAAAGATAATTATGATGTCATTAGGGCGGCTTTGATAAAAAAATACCAGCTAAGTGAAGAAGGCTATCGCCTTTTTATTTAAGACGATGGTACCTGAGACAGGTGTAGAATTCTCAGAATTCACTGCAAAGGCACGTCTCACAGTTGATCGTTGGATTGAGCTTTCCAAAACAGAAAAAACGTATGAAGGACTTATGGATTTGTTGCTCAGAGATAAGATTATGTCATGTGTTAACAAACCCTTCCTTGAATTTATACATGAGCGTAAACCCAAATCTCTAAAAGAAATGGAAGAATATTGTTCCCAATATGTCACTGCACACCCCGACGTGACTTTTGGCAATACTAAGATTAAGGAGAGTATGCCAGTTGCTTCAGCAACACCATACAATCCCAATTATTCACACAGATTTCAGGGACCTCAAAACAGATTTGATAAAAAAGGTAACCATAATAGTTATCAAAACCAAGGTAACCAATCATTTCAGGGTTCTTCTTCAAAGAACTGGAGACGAGCTGATAGCTCTCGACACAGGGGTGGTCATAATTATAGGAATTTCCGTAGAGGAAGTAATTATAGAAACTATCAGGGTTATCCGTCTTGGAGTCAACAAGATCATAATTACAGAGATACTCATTATAATGAATATGATAATGGTAACCAAGGGAACTATGACTCAAACCCAAATAGGGGTTACAATAGAGGTAACAATAACTACAGAGGTGATAATAACCGAGGTAGATCTCAAAACAAAAGACATAAACCACATTTTCAGGCAAACTCTGCACAACAAGAGTCCCATGAAGCCTATAAACAGAGTAAAGATAATAATGATGCTAGTAATATGGCATGTGCCGCTTTTGATTTTGGGAGAGCATCTCAGTGCCCCCAATGCAAAACGTTATTTGAGCCAACCACAGTGTCTACTTTAAGCTGTGGCCATCCTCTTCCTGCTCTTCCGGCATCAGTCGCGCATGATGGAAGAGGTTCTCTTGTCTTACATAAGGGTTTAGTGAATAACAATCCAGTCTCTGTGCTATTTGATTCTGGATGCACCACAATTGGTGTTAGGCAGTCACTCGTAGATCCTTCCCGTGCCACTGGACAAGTAGTCAAATGTGTAACATTTGGCGGCACATTAGAGAAATACTCTACTGCTATCATTAGGATTGCTACTCCTTTCTTTACAGGAGATGTACACGCATGTCTTCTTCCGAATCCGATCGCTGACCTCATCATCGGTCGCATTCACGGAGTCAGAGAATGCACTCCGCAACAAATTTCCGCGTGGGAAAGGCAAAACATGCAGATTGCTAACGCTGTAGTCACTAGAGCTCAGGCTCTTAATATGCCTCAAACTTCATCTACTGAAGATAATGAAGTGCATAACCAAGATAATCCCTTGGTAATTTCTCGTGACTCGTTTATAAAACAGCAAGAAGATGATCCCACTCTGAAGAAATTCTTCATTCTTGCAACTAAAGGTGATCCGAATAAAGACACAAGTCGTAAATCGTGGATTACAAAGAAGAATGGCGTACTTGTACGTATGGTTCAAGACTCCATTACGTCAAGTCATTCTCAAATCCTGGTTCCCAAGAATTTGAGAGTTAAAATTTTGCAGCACGCTCACGACTCTCAGTGTGCTGGACACATGGGTTTTTCCCGTACTAAGTCAAGAGTCCTTGCGGCTTTCTTTTGGCCATTGGTAAACAAGGACATACGGATTTATTGTCGATCTTGTAAAGTATGTCAGGAAGTTAAATCCAAAGGTCCACGGCATGCTGCACCCATTCAGGCGGCGGACATTCCTATTCGGCCGTTCCAAAAAATGGCCATAGACATAATTGGTCCATTTAAGATCAAGTCTGCCAGAGGACATCAGTTTATCTTGACGTGTGTTGATATGTGCACACGTTGGCCAGAGGCTATTCCTCTGAAGAGCATTACTACTGCTGATATTGCAGATGCTCTTTGGCTTATATTTTCTCGTCTGGGGTTCCCCGGAGAGATATTGTCAGACCATGGCACCCAACTAATATCAGATACCATGTCTCAAGTAATGTCTACTCTGCAGATAGATAGATCTTTAAGTAGTATCTACCATCCAATGTCTAATGGTATGGTCGAACGCCTTAATAGAACACTTAAAAACTTACTGGGGAAGATAACTGAGGATCATCCTCAAGACTGGGACAGAGTTTTACCTGCGGCCCTCTTCGCTTACAGAGAGGTACCCAATGAACATACGGGATTTTCTCCCTTTGAACTCGTCTTTGGCGCGCGTCCGCGTGGCCCTATGTCGTTGCTTCACGATCTCATAACATCTGACAATATTGACGATGACACAAAGTCATCCTACGAATATGTCATCGCGTTGAGACAAAAAATTATCGAAGCATGCAAATTAGCAACTTCTTCTTCTGAATTTGCGAAACAGAAGGCAAGGCAATTTGCCAATAAGAAGAGATGCTTACGACAACTTTGTCCTGGTGACAAAGCATTTGTATTACTACCTTGTAGGGAAAACAGATTACTTATTTCTTGGAAAGGTCCGTACGATATAATATCGAAAATTTCCGATGTCGACTATATTGTCGATATTGATGGGAAGCATAAAACCTTCCACATCAATATGCTTACTGAATTCCATGAACGTCCGGATTATTTGCAACCCATTTTCCAAGCAACGGACAATTCTCCAGTACAACATGGTCATTACTCATCACTGTCCGTGATACAGGATGAGGAAACAAGTTTTTCAGATGTAAATCTCCCCCTTCCAATGATCCCACTTCATTCTAGTGAATCATGGAAGAACGTTACTGTCTCTCCTGATTTGTCTCTAGGAGAACAGCGACAAGTTTCAACTATGTTGCAAACATTTCAGGATGTACTCACTGACATCCCTGGACAAACGCATGTCATTGAACATGACATTGTTCTAACTGACCATACTCCTATTAGAGTTAGACCTTATCCTATACCTATACATTTTCAAGCACAGGTCGAGAAAGAGTTGGATGAGATGATAGATTTGAAAATAATCGAACCATCCACCTCTGCATATTCTTCGCCGATGGTTATTGTGCGTAAAAAAGACAATAACATACGTCTTTGCGTTGACTATCGAAAATTGAATCAAGTAACGAAGTTCGATGCCGAACCTATGCCTTTACTGGAAGAGCTACTTACTCGACTCTCCAAATCTCATTTTTTCACTAAACTTGATTTGTCTAAAGGATATTGGCAAGTTCCTTTATCTGAACGCGCCAAACCTCTCACGGCTTTTTCAACACCTAGAGGTTTGTTCCAATGGAATTTTATGCCTTTCGGTCTTATGAACGCACCAGCTACATTCGTACGCATGATGCGCCGAATCCTATCTTATCGGTCAGATGTCATTGCATATCTAGACGACATCTGTCTTTTCAGCGATACTTGGGAAGATCACTATTCAGGGTTAGATGAATTGCTGTCTACTTGCGCGAGCACAACCTAACAGCAAAACCCTCTAAAGCCTATATTGGTTTTAGCGAAATTTCTTTCCTAGGCCACCGAGTTGGTCATGGTTTCCTAAAGACAGAGGACCATAATACTAGTAAGATACTTAACATCTCGATCCCTAAGACTAAAAAACAGGTGAGAAGTCTGTTAGGTCTTATTCAATTTTATGGCAGATTCATTCAGAATCTATCCTCTATCATGGCACCTCTTTCAACACTTCTAAAGAAAGGTTCGCCTAATGTGGTCCACTGGTCTCAGGAATGCCAATGCTCTCTGGATAAGATTAAAACATTGTTTTCAACACCACCTATTTTAGTGCTACCTACTAAAGATAAGACATTCGTTCTTCGTAGTGACGCTTCATCCACTGGGATTGGAGCGGCACTAATGCAAGAGTACTCTGGAACTCTGCATCCTGTAATGTATATTTCCAGAAAACTTAATGCGGCAGAAAGGAATTATTCGGTTTTAGACCGTGAGCTATTAGCTATGGTTTGGTCGATCCTCAAACTACAGAGATTCCTTCTGGGCGCACATTTCATAGTAGAAACCGACCAAAAAGCTCTTACTGCTATACAGAGTAAGAATTTGAAGAGCTCGAGGTCTACTCGATATGCAATTGCTCTTCAACCTTTTCATTTCTCTGTGCGAGCTATTCGTGGATCAGATAATGTGATGGCAGACATTCTGTCAAGATGCCCACATGATTCCACATAACTATTAGGGCTTAGACTTCTTGATATGTCTAGTTCTATAGTAGTTCCTTTTCCATATCATGATAGATACAAATTTGTAATTTAATAATATAATGATTGTATTATACTTTGATCACCTTCCTGGAAAAATTTACTTGTAGAGAAATAATTTCTCTCAGTTTATGAGACACATTCTCACCAGTCGCTCCATAAGTCGACTTAGCCTCATATTAGGCGTTATATGTATTCCTGATATTTTCATCTGCGCATTATTCATGCGTTGTGAGCCTATTGTACGTTGCTCCTAGATGTATTTCAAAAAAGAAAAAAAAAAATGTTCCATTTTTTTTTTCCCGGGAGGTGTGGTAAGACTGTTACGTGCAGTCTTTGATATCTTACAATATTATACATTAGTATACTTGTTATGTTCGCAAATATTTTGTAAACAAAATAGGTAATTTTTTAGTGCTTAAGGGAAAGTCATTATTGAGTTACTTCCCTTGAAAGTTGTGCCGTCTCTTCGATCGAACTCCGCGGATGAATCCATTTTACTGCGATTTATTCGTTGTTTGGGTGGTAATAGATTGTTCTTGCTTCAGAATATCTATGGCCTGAATTTATGTGTATTGTTTGTCTGAGTAGGACGAGTTTGTCTTATATCTGTATATCTTTACATATCTAAGTCGAACTATATGTTCTGTTGTCTCTAGAGAGGTCAAAGGCTATTCGGCGGATGTGCCGCTAGAGTGTGGTGTGATTTGGCTTCGTCCTGATGGGGACTGTGTTTTTTCTATGTCGGCTTGTCGCCGGGGAAAAAGTGATCTCAGTATTTGTGGGGAAAGTGATAGTCGTCTAGACCTATCGTGTATGCTTTACCCCAGTGTTTATTCGTATTGCCAAGGAATGGCAGAATCATATTTCTGATACCAAGGTAATCAAAGATACTCTTATGAACTCTCGTACGAAGCCACCATTTTCGATAGGTACGATTTGTATGTCTAAGAGAATATATTTGACTCGATGAAAACGACTTCGATTCCTAGCAGCACTATATCCTGTAGAATGCAGTCAATTGTTCATGATCAAATCTACAGAGCAATGAAAGTTTAATGAATGACTAACTTTAGGACAGATTCATTATCTGTATCCAAACGTGAGTGACAGCTCACGAGTGAAGCCATCTTGGAACCAAACATGTAGTGACTTTCAAGAAGAGAAAAGGGATGCCCGTATTATCGCTTGATTAGTCCAGAGATCACTGCTACACATGAGAACCCTTTATTAGCGGTTCAATATTATTATATGGAAAAAATATGTGCTGAACATGATGTTAAAGAATCGTCGCTAGACGAGATTAGGTCTAGAAGCCATCTGAAATATTATTTATAAGCTGACGTGCTCAGTCAGTGAAGTCAGATGATATATATGTATGGGCGATACTGAGTGCTTGGCTACTGACAGTCCATTATACAATTATTCTACATGAGTGCCCATGTAACATTGCAAGACCATTTATCCACTGTACCATGATGTATTATGCCAACCTGTGATTTGTCACTATCTGTGCTGTCGAGTGTATACGTCCAATTAAACTGTAGAAAGGTACACAGTCGTTGGTGTCGATGACTTCCAGCCATACATGAGTGTGAGAAAAGAACATTTGTCAACACCACGAACCCTTATTATCATTCGCACATTATACACTCAATCCATGTCTACACACCACTGCGTAGGTCAAGTTGACATTCCATACACTACAGTGGAGCAAACAACACCATAGAGATCTTATCAACTGATGATGATGATGTCTGTCTTCCAAGAAAAAGAGACGTTATCAAGTGGGCAATCAAGGAAACAGAAAAGTGCACAAGTAGGATTACTTGCAGAAAGGATTTCAGGCAATCATTTATTCTCTTTAGATTCCCAAAGAGCATCAATCAATCAATCAATCAATCAATCAATCAATCAATCAATCAATCAATCAATCAATCAATCAATCAATCAATCAATCAAAGCCTTTTAGCTCTTCAATAAGCATCGGCTTTAAAAAAAAACATGCCAAGTCATCCTGTCGTGAGCCAGCAACTCAAAGTATGTCCATGTCCTCCTCATAACTGACATCTCTGTCCATGTCCTCCTCATAACTGACATCTCTGTCCATGTCCTCCTCATAACTGACATCTCTGTCCATGTCCTCCTCATAACTGACATCTCTGTCCATGTCCTCCTCATAACTGACATCTCTGTCCATGTCCTCCTCATAACTGACATCTCTGTCCATGTCCTCCTCATAACTGACATCTCTATCCATAGCTCTCTTGCAAGTGTGTTCTTTGGTCTGCCCCTTCATCTCTTGCCTTGGGGATTCCAGAACAAAGACCGACTTGTAATGCTTCAAGGAAAATAGACCTTCAAAATTATAATACTAAGTTCTCCTGTCCTGTACCATCCGTTCTATGTCTTTTTGTTTCTTCCTTATACCTCCGTCCTTCGTCCCCACCCCTCATCTGTATGTATCCATTGGTCTCCCTCCACCTGACCCGTCCTTGGGACTCCAGAAAAATGATAGCCCTGCAAAGCTGTCAGCTGGTTTCCTTGTTGCGTACCCCACCCATCGAAAACGTCCTCTAATCATGCCCTGTTTCACCGACACCGGTCTAGCTGCTGTCAGAAGTTCGGCACCTGTAATCCCATCACACCTTTCCAATTCCACCTCTGTTCTCAAGCACTCACTCACGAAAGTCTGGAACGTCCTGGTTTTCGCCCTTGTAACTTTCCACTCCCCAGAGCCACACAATAGATCCGCCTGGACAGCAGAGCGGAAAAGAAGATTTTTTCGAGGGATAAAAACGGATTTTATTTTTGTAAATGCATGACCCAAAGAAGCATTACTAAATATATTGACCCACTGAAAACTTAATACACTTTGCGTCATCTGACGACCTCATCATACGAAGCTAGAGAACCTTCTGAACTCAGAAAAAGAAATCAATATTTGTATACATCGATAGACAAAAACAATCTTCTCAACTGGTCTGGCGTAAGAGAGAAGATAAAGTCTTATAACAAGACAATCTTTTCAACTGGTCTGTCGTAAAAGACTTTCACAAGAAAAAAAAACGAAGAAAAGATCAAAGTTTATGAATGTTGAGATCACAAAGGTTGAAATAAGAAGAAGATAGTGTGATGATGTAGTTCTTTTCTTCCATCGTCTTTTACCTATTTCATCATCGTTTTAACTTTTATTTCTCCCCTCTTTGCTCTATCACTATTCCTTAATCACACTGTGCATATTTCCCATCCATGCGCTTTGATGGAACGAAATCTTTTAGAACACACCTGGGTCGTCAGACAGCTATTTTCCAGCGCGGGCTATTGCAATATGGGCGATGCGAGAATTCGTTTGATAAATGAATCCCCTGTTAAAAAACCCAGTGTCATCACATTGAGGATACAATTGCATGTCAGCAGAGGCGGTCGAAAATAAAGGACTTGCGAGAACTAACCCACGTGGAAGAGATACGCAGAGGAATGCTTGGTACCAGACTGTATACTTTTGACGCCAGATGTTGTTTAAGTGGCGAGACAATGAATGAATAAATTGAAGCAAATTACACGACAATGAAATAATAAACTGATTGCCATGAAGTCTGGACATGAGGAAATATGGCGGATTGCAAAGAGAGATAACTTTGTAATAAGGAGTGCATAAATTCTCTTATCAAGCCACGGTTTTTCTTCTTACCGGACATCCAGCGCGGAGTCGAAGAGTTTGTTACGAGAGCCTACCCCCTTTTAGCGATAGACAGGCACTGAACGCGCGAGCGAGCATACAGACGTTGCATGACAAGATTGCGAGTTAGTGTAACAGAGGGCAAAGCTATAGCTCACAGCTGAAGAATTATCACCTATTGATTATAATCAAGAAATATAACCTGATGAGTAGCTGAGTTCAGTATGTTTTAAAACATCCACGGAGCATAAGTGGAAGAAGTTCCCAGAGCCTAAGCTGTTCCATAATATCACTCCAGTGTGAATTATAATTTAATTCCAGTGGAATTTAATTTCAAATGTATTTTTAAGGAATTCGCAAAATATAAAAACGAGTCCTGCAGAAATACTAAGTGTTTGGCGTCTAACCGGAAAGAAGTTAGGAAAGCCAACGTTCGGATAGCAGAATTCACAATTTAGGACATCATACATTTCCTAAGCTACAAAGAAGGAAATCCACACCCGTGTTTGTATACGTCGGCGGCACAGCATTTTATTCATCTGTTTATCAAGTGCTCACAAGTTGATTCGAATATATATATATATATATATATATATATATATATATATATATATATATATTGACGGTATTTCCTCCCAGGATTTGCAGTAGTGGTCCAACAGTGGCCAAAACTCAAGAGCATCTAATATGGGCCTCAAAGGTGTCTACCTTTGCACAAGATTACTCTTGGCAGATATGTAGATAGAAGATTAATGACACTTCTATCGCAGAGGAGTATTCACAAGATATTCAGATAAGCGAAGACAGTGCTGCATTTGGCTGAGCACGTTAATTCTAGAATCTGCCGACAACTTTTTTGAAGGATTAAGCAATGGTTTTTGTTAGCTCGTTTAAGCCCCCACCTTTGATTGACTCAGGGAAATTCTTATTATTCTGGTATAGCTCAGTTTAGTTTAGTACATTGACTGAGACAAACATGCAGTACATTTAGAAATGATTAAATTGAAGTTAAATTTGTATAATTGCAAATAACAAAATTTAATAATCACGTTAGGTTTAACAGTTAAAAAATGTGAATAGTTATGGATCAAGAAAAAGTTATCATCACGGTTGTGATGGGGTGTAAATTGTAAAAAAGAGAAGTTCAAGTGGCAGCATATAGATTGAGCGTAACTGCCAATGACGGTTCTGCTCCTTCTGATGGGTTAGTTCTTGTTACACTAATCATGCTCGTCGCTGGTCAAGGTTAAAGTCGACGCACGTTCCCAGACGCCAAGGAGTAACGGCCAAGCTGGTCCTGCGTCTGTCTATAAGACCTGGCGTCTCGCACAACGGGTACTGGAAGATGAGATAGGTCTGTATTTCAGAGCTGGCATTTGCTGATGATGTTGCCCTGATTGCTAAATCAGAGGCACATCTCCAATTCAACCTGCAAGTCTGGAAGGAAGAGCTGGAGAAGAGAGGGATGGTCATAAGCAGCTCTAAAATAAAATCCATGGTGATATCATGAAAAGAAAGAAGACATCAGATTAAGCTGGGAGAACAGGTCCTGGAGCAGGTCGACCACTTTAAATATCTCGGAGCTATTATAGACCAAAAGGGAGGCATCAAAGAAGAGTTGGCCACTCGAAAAGCAGCATCTGGGAGATTTTTTCAGGCCATAAATCGAGGATTCCCCAGCAAGAGAAAGCTTGGTAAGAAAACGAAGATGGCTGTATACCGCTCCACCTATGTCCCAGTCTTGACATATGGATGCGAGTCATGGGCAATGACTACAACCCACAAAAGCCAGATCCAAACCTCAGAAATGAGGTATCTGAGGAAGGTGGTTGAAGTAACAAGAAGAGACATGGTCCGCAACCAGACGATACGTCAAGGCCTAAAATCCCACCCCTGCAGACCCAAGTAGAACAGTCCCAACTTCTGCAGAATGGGAGAAGATCGGCTACCACGACAAGCATGGGAAACAAAGAGCCAGGGATCCAGATCTCCTGGATGTCCCAGAGTCCGCTGGGATGACAACATTAGACAATCTTTGAAGGACCGAGGACTAGAATGGAACCAGGCCAGGAGGAAGACAGCCGATATGATAGTCTGGCGCTCTCTCTTCCTAACCTCTACACCTCACGGTAGAAGGGGAACGACTAAGTAAGTAAGGAAGTCTCACACAACGTCAGTGCACTTCTACCTTCACTTGGTTCCAGAGATGGTACTTTCTGCTGGTACCACCAATAAGCCAAGCCTGGCTCACATACTTTTTGCTCAGATGAATAAAAGAGACTTGAATCGGCCTCTTACACGCGTCTGGGTTGTCGTTTCTTTAATATAAGATAATTCCCTCTATGTCTCTCCATGTGTTTCAGTTTCCTCAAATATTCCGATTTTCCTTATTTAAAATGTTAGAGATTTCCTGGGCTGAATTGTAAATCTTGATGAACACTCCAATAACACGTGTCCGGTCTGATAAATGGAAACTCTTAATTCTAACTACTGGCACGTCTGGTGTCTTTGGCAGCGTGAATCTCACAGTGAACTTGGCTGACTGAAGCGTCAGGTTATATGCCTGTCCTACCCCCGCTCTGTTTGTTATTTAAGTTAAATGATCAGCCAATCTGATTTGAATATTTTGCTTGACTCATCAAGTGCAAAATTTCAAACATAACTTTTCTGTAAATGGTCTGTAAACATCCGATTGTCTGGCAGACAAACTCACAGACTCATCTGTAAACTGTGTTTCAGATGTAACACTTATTACTGTCTTACAAAGTAATGTCGTGGACTGGAAATGATTATATCATGCGTGTCCGTCCCAAATGTGTCGCACAGACGGGTAATCTTGTTATCTGTTGCCTGAGCAAACGAAAACCGACTACGGGAGAGTAATTTTATCCCCGGGTCCAGCTTGAGCAAACAGAATCATGCGAAACTGAGCAAACACACATTGATTTTCACCTGCTCTAATCTCAGCAAATCTGTGCCGGATCAAGCGCAGTGTGATTATTATCACCTTTAACGAGTGTCAAAATGATTTGGCAATATCAAATATCTGCTACTTAGCAGAGAAAGAAAGAAAGAATGTGCAACAATTGAAAGCACGCAATAAAATTCGTACCACAAATGTACCTATTACTGCCATAGTGAAACAGAGATTAGGAAGAATAAGGGGTCACCCCAATCCATTCTGTGACATACATATATATATATATATATATATATATATATATATATATTATATTATTGCACGACGTTAATTCACCCTGTCAAGCTCTTAGCACGAAACAAACTTGTTACAAGAGGATCATTTCATAACGAGCTCTAATCTAGTCAGTGCTTTATAAAGATCAGACAGCAGATAGTTTCCTGAGACAAATGTCAATAGCTTGTTGACGCTAGAGAAATTTCCTATCGTTGATGGACATTAATTCTTACACGTTATCACTATTATACGTGCAAGAGATTCAACAATATGTACTGACCCTAGAGATAACCCACACGGTAAAACAGACATCTACATTGGACAGTCCGTGCATACCTGTGTATAGTCATGCAGTGATATTCGTTGTACGGTTATACCGGGCGGAGCACCAATTGCCGTACCGCTACAGTATGGTAGGTGTATGATGGGGATGGACTGTGGAATATTATCAAGGTCTCCAAAAATTGGCTTGTTAAGAAAGAAAGAACTATTCGAGATAAGGACAAGAGGAAGAGAAGGCAAACGCTCTCCACTAGATATTGTTTTCTAATAAATCATACAATGGATGGGTTTTTAAAAAAATCGAAAAAAGGTGATTCGTCTTACGAGGACACAAGACAAAGAAAATAGTCTACGTTACGGCCAAAAGGCCTTCGTCAGGAAAGGAAAGGAAGTGAAGGCTAGATAGGACCCATGAGAACTAAAATAAATATAAAAATAAAACCTAGGTACTTCCCTGAAGGCAAGGCATCGAAATCCAATCAATATTCGCTGTCCGCTGATGGACACGTGGATGAATAAATCATACAGAGTATTCTGATTCCCTACGGCATTTATCTTCCCTAAGATCTCGACAAGGAAAGACCCCAACCTCCCAAATGAAGGATTTTGCCTATAAGCAAACACTTAACATATACAGCACTAGTGATACCATTAAATAACGAATTAATGTTCAACACGGCAATAGGATTATTTGTTAAACAAATACACTTATAGGGTTAGTAGAAAGTTAAAAGAATGGTTATGACAGATTAAATGTAAAAATGTAGTTAATTAAATATGATAGTGAAACTACGTAAATATTTAAATGATGATGGGATATATTGAGTGTTTCCACACTGATGACAGGTCTACACTGTCCATAAGTCTTTCAAATTTCTTCGGCTACGCACTTCATAAGAGCAATAGATCTTGTTATATGTGAGCGGTGAGGGAAGCCCGAGACAGGCAGCTAACGTTATGAAAGAAATGTATGTGGTTATATGAGAATCATCGAAGGAGACGTTGTCTCAGCCATGGATGAGGTAAGCTGCCAACTTCTCGATCCTCCTTTATCGACTAGTCATATATTAATTAGTATGTGTGTGTGTGTGTGTGTTTGTTCATTTATGTAGCACCCTTCTGCTCTCAAAGGAGCATAGGCCTTCAACAAACACATGCCAAGTCCTCCTGTCACGTGTCATCAGCTTAAGTTCTTTCCATGTTTTCCTCATCATTTTCACTTCTGTCTCTTTTGTTTTTTGTTCTACCTCTACCTCTCTTTCCCTATGGATTCCAGAATAAGAGCTGCCTTGTAATGCTATCAACAGGTTTCCTCAGTGTGTGTGTCTTATCCATTTCCATCAACTCACGGTCTTTTCCTGACTCCCTTGCGTGTTTTATTACTGCTGTTTAAATTACTTTAATGAATTCTGTTCGTATATTTCTAACTTAATGCGTTAAAGTCCTCCTTCAGTTTTCATATTTTTTTGAAGAAAGAGTCTGTAAAAATC
Source organism: Oreohelix idahoensis (assembly GCA_024509875.1). Classification (NCBI taxonomy): domain Eukaryota; kingdom Metazoa; phylum Mollusca; class Gastropoda; order Stylommatophora; family Oreohelicidae; genus Oreohelix; species Oreohelix idahoensis. The sequence goes on from JAMPIV010005461.1 coordinate 193,654, forward strand.
TGTTCAACTCTATCAGAAAAATAAAGTATGAAAAAAAAAAAAGGCGGAAAGAACAGAGACATATGAGATCTTAATTAAGACATTTCTATCTGATGACGCGACTTCGGCGCAATATTCCCGGGAGATATTCCCTTGGAGACGCGAACATCATTAACACACGCGGTAAGGAAACACCAAAGAATCCCCATTTTTTTTTTTTTTTGGCAAAAAACTTCCGCCGGTCTTTTATGTCCTAAGAGGATTTTAAAATATGGACCGTAGAATCGAAACTCTCGTAAAAATGTCAAGTCTCGCGTCTTCTAATCTTTGAGAGATTGCGAAAGAATAGTCCAATTTATAGAGAGGAAATGATCGTTTAGTGGAGACTCGTCTGCCGTGTTGTTCGTGCATGTTAGATTGGACTGTCGTGAACAGCCACACGCAAGAAGAGAGAATTAGAAGAATACTTAAACGTATTTCTAGCTGTAATTTTTATATTTCTATAAGCATACCCGCACATATTTTTATTACTGTGACAAATTGTTATGTTAATCGAACATTTGTTGATATTATCTGAAATATTTTGGCCTTAGTTTTCCCTGAAGATGCTGCCATAATAGGACTACGGCACACTCAGGCTAGTCGTATTGGCGGATTAATATGATGTTGTGCATGGGTGTATACCCTCATCATGTCAAACAAATAGTCTCAGAAATCACCATAATTACTTTAATGAATCTTCTTCTTCTTCTTCCGTCCTTAGCCAAAGACCGACCCAGCAGTCAGAGGCCATCACGCCTTGTGGCGTCTTAAGGGCAACAGCAGATTGATTTTCTCTGTTGCAGTTTCCCATCACGCCTAGCGGCGTCTTTAGGGCAACAACAAATAGATCCATCTGCCGTTGTTTCCGTAATCGGTGTGACAAGCCAACGGGTGATCAGCCCATTGGGCACTTTAATGAATGCTCTTCGTTTATTTCTAACTTAACGCGTTAAAGTCCTCCTTTAGATTTCATATTTTTTTTTGAAGAAAAAGTCTGTAAAAATCTATTCAACTATCAGAAAAACAAAGTATGAAAAACAATTATTCCACATATTCTTCCTGAGACAAATGTCAACAGCTTGTCAACATTGGGGCATTCATTAAACAAATAGTCTCATAAATCGTAATTGAGGAACCTGTTAAAAGTCTAGGCAGGGTGTACGATGCCTCATTAAAAGACTCGAAGGCAGTGCAACAGACAATAGAAATGGCAGACAGAGGGCTACAGATCATAGATAAAAACAGACTCCTAGGAAAATTCAAACTGTGGTGCCTCCAGTTCATGTTGATACCTAAGTTGCTGTGGCAACTGATTATATATGAAATAAGCACAAGTACAGTGGGAGCTGTAGAGCAGAAGGTCAACAAGTTCATGAGGAAATGGCTAGGGGTACCACCAGGTCTGTCAGATGTAGCACTGTACTGCAAAAAATCGAAACTTCTGCTTCCTTTCAAGTCAGTTGTTGAAGAGTACAAAGTTGGAAAGGCAAGGCTTGCAATGATGCTACGCGAGTCAGCAGATGACTTGGTAAAGTCCATTCAGCCCACACTGAAAACGGGAAGGAAGTGGAGGGTGGAAGAAGCTGTTGATGCTGCCCAAGAGTCGTTCAAACTGAGGGAGGTAATCGGATACACACAAACGAATAGACGGGGATTTGGTCATGGAGGCATCCGCTGGTGGTCCAAGGCATCAAGCAGGGAGCGCAGAGACATGGTAGTTCAGGAGATACGAGGAGCTGAGAATGATAAGAGGTTGCAAAAAAACAATGCAGAAGGCCCAACAAGGCCAATAGACTACATGGGAAGGAGCCCTGCAAAGGTCCTTGACATGGAATGGTATATGGCATATGGCACCTCTTAGGCTCAGCTTCGTTGTTAGATCAATATATGACCTCCTGCCATCGGCCACAAACCTTGTGAGATGGGGAAAGTCGGATGATGAGCAGTGCCCCCTGTGCCATGAGAGGCAGACACTTGATCACGTGCTCTCAGCTTGCAAGGTGTCATTAGGGCAAGGGCGATACACATGGCGCCACAACAAAGTGCTAAATGAGCTGGCTGCGACAATAGATCTGGCAAGGATGAAGGCGAATAGCAATATCAGGCCGAACACCGCAAACACAAACTTTCTGAAAGCAGGAAAGTCAGCACACCCAAAACTGAGTAAATCAGGTACCAGTGTACCATCTCTCCTTGACTGTGCAAATGACTGGGAGATAGCGGTAGACCTACCTGGACAAGGGGCATATCCAGAGAGTATCAAGAAATCTCGAAGACGGCCGGATATAGTGCTGCATTCTTCATCATCGCACTAGGTTATAATGATTGAACTGACTGTGCCATTTGAATTCAGATTGAAAGAGCAACATTCGTTCAAAGCGGCCAATATAGTGATCTGGCCGCGGATCTGAGACACGATGGGTTCACTGCAAGGGTCTTGGCTGTTTAGGTGGGTGCAAGAGGGCTCGTGGCTGCATCAGTGTATGATTTATTGAAACTGCTGGGGTTGATGGGACCGTCGAGAACAAGGGCACTGAAGAGGCTTAGTGAAACTGCGGAAAAGGCACCATGCTGGCTGTGGAACAACCGCAATGGGCTATGGAACTCGGGACAGTAAACTATATCCCCACCTGCGTTACAGGAAACATCCGGAAAGTGGAATTTTTTCTAAGTCCGCAATACATTGAGTTTTTCGTTGTATTGGTGAAGGGACGGTGGTTTACAGGCAACACGCGGCCTATATTATATGAAGTGTCGGGCGCAAGTAGATTTCAGTTGCTAGCGTGCAGTGGCTTCAAGCCTCGTTGGCTTTGCGCAGGTGGGTCAGTGTTTGTCCCTAGTCGTGGTGTGATGTGGCACAATAATTTGTTTTCAACGTAAGGGTTACTTTTACCATTGCCTCCGGCTGGCAGAATTGCAAATTTTAAAGCTGCAACCAGGGTGGAGTGGGTTCATTTTCTACATAAGACAGCAGGAGTCGGAGACACTTGGGAGTCATGACCCAGGTGGGCCCGCCCCTCTTAGAGTGTAAAGGAATATACAGGGCCGTGTAAAGTTTCTTTTCTTCTTTCCACTCTGTAAAGTGTCAGTCGGTGTGCTCTGTAAGGAAGAGTGGTGTGTTGTTGAGATCAGGCATGCTCCAGTCTACCCAGCTGTAAATGGGTAACTCACCCTAGTCCTGAGTTAGGGAAGGCAAAGGCTCCAGGGGAAGCAGGCCCTAAACTTGGTCACTCCAACCGACGCAGGATGGTGTATGTATGAAGTAGAAGTGTAGAGTGTGATTACCGCGAATGGTGTACTGTTCGTGTGCTGACTAATATAACCACTCATACACATGTGTCTACAAGGCACCAATGCAGACTGCTGGAATCTTTGTTTACTCAATTTATTCAGACGTACACACTGGGACATACGAGTACATCATGGTATGTTGACATATCAATTTGTAGGTATACATAGCAGATCTGAAGTCATGACACATTCAGAAATAATGGGCAGTACATCAAAAGTTCAATGTCATGATATATTATGGCCGCATCCCCCTATCTGACTAAACGCGTCAGTGAAGGCAGATCGGTAAATAACTAAGGTTACTTGACGTCCATAGTTTGTAGCATATATTATGAAACCACGAAAGAGGGGGTTTCTAGCAAGATTGAGATCTCCCTGTCACTGTCCGATAATAGGATAAATAATCTGTTCTCTTGGCAGTGATCAAAACATATGATGACCGAAATCTAACATGGCTGCCTCCCTGAGTTGTCGTTCACTCATTCATAGGAAGGAGAATATAAGCCAGAGTTAATTTATAATGGGTATATAAATGATTTCATAAATGTTCCCATACAGCTCTACGATGATCAGGTTAATTCACGTAGCCATAACCGCTGTAGGAAAGTCTGTCATCTTTGTCGATACAAAACACGACCCTAGCGATACGAAGCACAATGTTCCATCTAGGTCGAATCGACATGAGATCATCAAAATAGGGTCTGGCAATACATGGAGTCCGAATTATACATTGTACCGTACCTTAGGAGAGTCTCTAACATAAACTATAGTAGAGATACCATCTCCTTTAGAAGAAAACCACTTCATGAATTATATTTCCTTAACAATCTACCAGCCCTTTGAAAAGTGCGTACACGCCATTATCACGGTACATCGGAACTCATCACGACTTGTCAAGACAACTCATACTTCCGCTAGACCGGAATAATAAGAATCTAGTCCCGCCTACCCATCCAAAATATACAATATAGGACTGATTCTACTTGTACTAATAATATGTAATACATATGAATTCAGGCCATAAACATAATAAGCAAATTAATATATTTTCTGGCCCTAAAAAATAAGTACAAACGTAAGAGCAATCCATGCGCCGGATCAATATCAAGAACGATTACTCCTATAATCAAAAGTGTGAATCAAACATGGATTCTCTCGCTTTTACCATAGACAGCATTTTCATACACAAATGAATGAATGTCTATATTTTTCCCATATTAAATAGCCATCTCGATTTTTGTAATATGTGCGTCAAAATATGCACGCAACAGATTACCACACCCCTCGGGAAAAAAAAAATGGTACTTTTTTTTTTTTTTGAAATCCATCTAGGAGCAACATACAATAGGCTCACAACGCACCAATACAATGCGCAGATGATAAGCATAAGTTTTATGACCTTAGAGAAGGTACTTCTCTAAGTATTAATATTTTCTAGAGAGGTGTCACCAACGCATACTACAATATTAGCAATGACCCAATTTCCACATTAGTTTATACATAAATTTCATCTAAGATATCTTAACATCATGATCATCAAAGACGAAAAACATTGAAAGATCAGCGGTGAATAAATATCAATGAACCGCTAAGTAGTGTTACAATCAATATATGATATATTACATATGTGTACACATTTCAACATAGAAACAACTGTATCAAAGTTGTATAACAGTTATGAATCATGTGGGCATCTAGACAAAATATCTGCCATCACATTTTCTGACCCACGGATAGCTCGCACCGAAAAATGAAATGGCTGTAGAGCAATCGCGTATCGCGTTGATCTCGCGCTCTTCAGATTTTTACTCTGAATAGCCGTAAGAGCTTTCTGGTCAGTTTCCACAATGAAATGCGCGCCCAGAAGAAATCTTTGCAGTTTAAGGATTGACCAAACCATAGCCAATAATTCACGGTCTAGGACCGAGTAATTCTTCTCTGCGGCATTTAATTTCCGAGAAATATACATCACAGGATGCAGAGTTCCAGAGTACTCTTGCATTAGTGCAGCTCCAATCCCGGTGGATGAAGCGTCACTACGAAGAATAAATGTCTTATCCTTAGAAGGCAATACTAGGATAGGTGAAGTAGAAAACATAGTTTTAACCTTATCCAAAGAGGATTGACATTCTTGAGTCCAATGGACTACATTAGGAGACCCTTTCTTTAGCAAGGAAGAAAGAGGTGACATAATGGAGGACAGATTTGGGATGAATCGTCCATAAAATTGTATTAGACCTAAGAGACTTCGTACTTGCTTTTTAGTCTTAGGAATAGAAATGTTAAGTATCTTACTTGTATTATGGTCTTCTGTTTTTAGGAACCCATGACCAACACGGTGTCCTAAGAAAGATATTTCGCTAAAACCAATACATGCTTTCGATGGTTTCGCTGTCAGGTTATGCTCGCGTAAGATAGACAATAGTTCATTTATACCATTATAGTGATCGTTCCAAGTATCACTGAAAAGACAGATGTCATCAAGATACGCAATGACATCTGAGCGATGAGATAGGATTCGACGCATCATGCGTACAAATGTTGCAGGGGCGTTCATAAGACCGAAAGGCATGAAATTCCATTGGAATAGACCCCTAGGCGTCGAAAAAGCAGTAAACGGTTTGGCGTGTTCGGATAGTGGAACTTGCCAATATCCCTTAGACAAATCGAGTTTAGTAAAGAAGTGAGAATTCGATAGTCTCGTAAGTAGCTCTTCTAGTAAAGGCATAGGTTCAGCATCGAATTTAGTCACTTGATTCAATTTGCGATAATCCACGCAAAGACGTATGTTATTGTCTTTTTTTCGTACTATAACCATCGGCGAAGAATATGCTGATGTGGATGGTTCAATAATTTTTAACTCTATCATCTCATCTAACTCTTTCTCTACCTGTGCTTGAAAATGTATCGGGATAGGATACGGTCTGACTCTTATAGGACTATGGTCAGTAAGAATAATGTCATGTTGAATGACATCAGTTTGACCAGGAATGTCAGTAAGGACATCCTGAAATTGTTCTAACATAGTAGAAACTTGTTTCTGCTCTCCTGGAGATAATTCTGGAGAAATTGCAACATCTTTCCATGATTCATTAGAGTGAAGAGGAATCATTGGAAAAGGTAAATTTACATCCGAGAAACTCGTTTCCTCATCCTGTATTACTGACAGAGATGAGTACTGTCCATGTTGGACTGGAAAATCGTCCGTTGCCTGGAAAACAGGTTGTAAATAATCAGGACGTTCATGGAATTCCGTGAGCATGTTGATGTGGAAGGTTTTACGCTTCCCGTCAATATCGACGATATAGTCAACATCGGAAACTTTTGATATTATATCGTACGGACCTTTCCAAGAAATGAGAAGTCTATTTTCCCTACAAGGTAGCAAGACAAATGCTTTGTCACCTGGACAAAGTTGTCGCAAACATCTCTTTTTATTGGCAAATTCCCTTGCCTTCTGTTTCGCAAATTCAGAAGAAGCAGTTGCCAATTTGCATGCTTCAATAATCTTGTGTCTAAGTGCGATGACATATTCATAAGAGGATTTTGTGTCATCGACAATATTATCAGCAGTTATAAGATCATGAAGTAAGGACATAGGACCTCGCGGTTTCGCGCCAAAGACAAGTTCAAAGGGAGAAAATCCTGTATGTTCGTTGGCGACCTCTCTATATGCAAAGAGAGCCGCGGATAAAACCCTATCCCAATCCTGAGGATGATCTTCCGTTATCTTACCTAGTAGGTTTTTCAGAGTTCTATTCAAACGTTCCACCATCCCATTGGACATAGGATGATAAATACTACTCAGCGATCTCTCTATCTTCAGAGTCGACATTACTTGAGACATGGTATCCGATATGAGTTGGGTACCATGGTCGGATAATATTTCTGCTGGAAATCCCAGACGAGAAAATATTAACCAAAGAGCATCTGCGACATCAGCAGTAGTTATGCTCTTTAGAGGAACAGCCTCCGGCCAACGTGTGCACATATCAACACACGTCAAAATAAATTGGTGTCCTCTAGCAGACTTTATCTTAAATGGACCAATGATGTCTATCGCCATTTTTTGAAATGGCCGAATGGGAATGTCTGCAGCCTGAATAGGTGCATCATGGCGTGGACCTCTGGATTTAATCTCTTGACATACTTTACAAGATCGACAATAGATTCGTATATCCTTATTCACAGCAGGCCAAAAGAAAGATTGAAGAACTCTAGCTTTAGTACGGGAAAAACCCATATGTCCAGCACACTGCGAATCATGAGCGTGCTGTAAGATTTTAACTCTCATATTTTTAGGCACAAGGATTTGAGAATGAATGGACTTAGCGGAGTCTTGTACCATACGTACAAGTACGCCATTCTTCATCGTAATCCAAGATTTACGATTTGTATCCTTATTCGGATCACCTTTTGTTGCCAGAGTAAAGAATTTCTTTAGAGTAGGATCATCTTCCTGCTGTTTGATAAAGGAATCGTGGGAAATCTCCAAGGGATCATCTTGGATCTGCGCATCATTATCTTCAGAATGTGAAGATTGTGGCATATTAAGAGCTTGAGCCCTAGTGATCACTGCATTAGCAGATTGCATATTAACATTTTCCCAATTAGAAATTTGCTGTGGAGTGCATTCTTTCACTCCATGAATGCGACCGATGATAAGATCAGCGATCGGATTCGGCAAGAGACATGCTTGCACCTCTCCTGTAAAGAAAGGCGTAGCAATATTGATAATGGCAGTGGAGTACTTCTCCAATGTGCCACCAAATGTTACACATTTGACTATATTGCCTGTAGCTCGAGAAGGATTTACGAGTGATTGCCTCACTCCAATGGTAGTGCACCCCGAATCGAAAAGAATTGATACCGGAGTACCATCTATTAGGCCCCTATTAAAGACAAGAGCACCCCTTCCATTATGCGCAATTGACGCATGGAGAGCGGGAAGCGGGTGACCGCAGCTTAAAGTAGACACTGTGGTTGGATCGAATAATGTTTTGCATTGCGAACACTCAGATGCTCTAGCAAAATCGAAAGCGGAATTTGCTACACTGTTGGAGTCTTTTTTATCATTATTCTGATTATCGGTGTCGTGGAACTCCTGTTGTGCAGAGTTAGCCTGGTAATAAGATTTACCATGTCTTTTGTGTTGTGATCTACCTCGGTTATAATTGTCTCTATAATTATTATTGCCTCTGTTATAACCCCTATTTGGGTTTGAATCATAATATTCATGATCATAATCATCATGCTCGTTATATTGAGTATCCCTGTAATATTGTTTCTGTTGTCTCCATGAAGCACTTGGGTAGTTCCTATAGCTACTCCCTTTCCGAGAATTTCTAACATTATGGGTACCCCTCGCGTGTCGAGGACTATCAGCCCGATTCCAGTTCTTCAAAGAAGAACTCTGATTTGAGCGGTTATCTTGGTTTTGATACTTATTCCAATTAACCTTTTTATCAAATTTATTTTTAGCTCCTTGGAATTTGTGTGAGTAATTCTGATTATATTCTGTTGCCGAAGCAACTGGCATACTCTCTTTAATGTTAGAGTTACTAAGAATCATGTCAGGGTGTGCCGTGGCATACTGGTCACAATATTCTCCCATTTGCTTTATTGTACCAGGTTTACGCTCATGTAAGAACTCTAGGAATGATTTATTTACAGAAGACATGACCTTGTCTCTTAGCAATAAATCCGTAAGACCATCAAATGTTTTCTCTGTTTTGGATAATTCAATCCATCGTGAAAGTGTAATTCGTGCTTTTGAGATGAAATCTGAGAATTCTACACCTAACTCAGGTCTCATTGTTTTAAACAAAAGACGGTAACCTTCCCCAGACAGCTGATATCTCTTTATCAAAGCTGCCCTAACAGCATCATAATTATCTTTGTTGGCCTCTTCAACAAAATATAACTTACTCAGAGACTCCCCTTTTAGATTTTCAGACAACTGATTCACATACTGTGATTTGTCAACATTATGAGATCGACAAGCCCGTTCAAATCTAGAAAGCCAAAATGTTATGTCATCACTGGTAGGGTTAAACGCTGGTACCTTGACCTTGTACACAAAGGGTTTACCATTACTACCAGATGCCTGATTAACATTACTCATACATGTCAATTTTAATTTCTCTAATTCAAACTCATGTTCTCTTATTGCTTTTCTCTCTTCAGCTTCTCTATCTAATCTTCTCTGTTCTGCAGCAGCTTCTAATTTTTTCTGTTCTGCAGCAGCAGCAACTTCTAATTTTTTCTGTTCTGCAGCAGCTTCTAATTTTTTCTGTTCTGCAGCAGCAGCAACTTCTAATTTTTTCTGTTCTGCAGCAGCTTCTAATTTTTTCTGTTCTGCATCAGCTTCTAATTTCTTCTGTTCTGCATCAAATCTCCTTTCCTCCACTTGCATCTGCAATTTCTTAAGTTCAGCAGCAGTATCAGCTTCTTTTTCTAATCTTTTTTCTTCAGCTAGAGCTTTCCTTTCTTCTGCAGCAGCTTTTTTTTCTTCTATTTGAAGTTTTCTCTCCTCAACCGCAGCTTTTTTTTCCTCAGCAGCAGCTTTTCTTTCTTCAACAGCAGCAGCAATTTTTTTTTCTCTTCTGCAGCTAATGCTTTGTCATATTGAGCAACAGCCCATTGTTCTAAGTCTTTTCCAGTCTTATCAAGAGATTTTCCTTGTGCAATGAAATAATCTAATGTAGACATATTGTCTTCTTAAATCAGAAACCTGAAAAAGTAAATAAATTACCCTCTTTCACGTTAATGAGAGACAAGTCTATACCATAGACTTAGTCTTAGTCCAAACTTGTATGGTTTATAATAACCAATGATAACTTGAGTACCTATGGACACAATAACTGTATCTCAAATACTGTGGGAGACAAGCCTTACAAAGGTCTTGTATACCTCAATGTAATCAAAGATCACTTGAGTATCTGTGGAAAAAAAATATTTCCCTTTACCAATCACTTTGGAAGACAAGCCTTACAAAGGTCTTGTACATTTTGTTTTATAACAATAACAATCATAAAGTACTGATCTGTACTATACTATCAGTGTATACCACTATACGTCATATGTCAACTAAAGACATTACAAAGGACAAACAAGAAAAGACAATATGAACACATTTGCAGAGATCAAATTAAATTAAATAGGAGAAATGAAAAAAAAAATGATCACAGAAACCGTGATGATAACTGCCATAATATAACAAGACAAATAACGCCACAGTGTATAAACATAAGGGTGTAAAAAACTGAAATGAAAGGAAAGATGAGACCTACAATTATACAAACAAATCAAACAAAACTAAGGAACACAAAATTATTACCAAAAACAACGAAGAAAAGAACACCTCATCACAACTAACAGAAATAGCAGCAAATTGTTGCTAACAAATTTCCAATTAAGAAAATGTGTACCTATAGAATACTAGTCCAGACCAATGTCACTCGGCATACCTTGTACTAGTCACACAGAACAAAAACTAATTTAATACATAACAAATAACATGTAAACATAAATAGCATATAGCATACCATATAATTTATGTCATGAATGGAATGTGTTGCAGGTATAGTGTTGTAAAGCAGGCACAGTTTATTTTAATACTAATAACTTGCCACTTTATTGAGTAATAGATTTAATTCTAAACTATTACACTGTCAATTTTTTCTCTTTTGAGCATATGAAGATCCAACGATGAACTATGCACTTTATGTTCAACAACACTGTGATTCTTCTGTACGTTGAGAAATGTCAACAATACTGCTCCAGATATTTTCTACACTTGATACCACTGTCCTGTGTAATACTGTCTGTACAGCGAAAAACTGTCAACAAGCGCTGACCTAGATGCAGCATCCTATCGGTAATACAGGTCAAGCTGACATCGACTGTATAGCTGTCCTACTGGTGTTGATGTGTTCAAACAAATGTTCTTTCAGCTGTAAACTGTGATTCTCAACACAAAACTGCGTAAGCTGGACCCAGGAATCTGGCTCGCCACTGTAAAGTTTCTTTTCTTCTTTCCACTCTGTAAAGTGTCAGTCGGTGTGCTCTGTAAGGAAGAGTGGTGTGTTGTTGAGATCAGGCATGCTCCAGTCTACCCAGCTGTAAATGGGTAACTCACCCTAGTCCTGAGTTAGGGAAGGCAAAGGCTCCAGGGGAAGCAGGCCCTAAACTTGGTCACTCCAACCGACGCAGGATGGTGTATGTATGAAGTAGAAGTGTAGAGTGTGATTACCGCGAATGGTGTACTGTTCGTGTGCTGACGAATATAACCACTCATACACATGTGTCTACAAGGCACCAATGCAGACTGCTGGAATCTTTGTTTACTCAATTTATTCAGACGTACACACTGGGACATACGAGTACATCATGGTATGTTGACATATCAATTTGTAGGTATACATAGCAGATCTGAAGTCATGACACATTCAGAAATAATGGGCAGTACATCAAAAGTTCAATGTCATGATATATTATGGCCGCATCCCCCTATCTGACTAAACGCGTCAGTGAAGGCAGATCGGTAAATAACTAAGGTTACTTGACGTCCATAGTTTGTAGCATATATTATGAAACCACGAAAGAGGGGTTTCTAGCAAGATTGAGATCTCCCTGTCACTGTCCGATAATAGGATAAATAATCTGTTCTCTTGGCAGTGATCAAAACATATGATGACCGAAATCTAACATGGCTGCCTCCCTGAGTTGTCGTTCACTCATTCATAGGAAGGAGAATATAAGCCAGAGTTAATTTATAATGGGTATATAAATGATTTCATAAATGTTCCCATACAGCTCTACGATGATCAGGTTAATTCACGTAGCCATAACCGCTGTAGGAAAGTCTGTCATCTTTGTCGATACAAAACACGACCCTAGCGATACGAAGCACAATGTTCCATCTAGGTCGAATCGACATGAGATCATCAAAATAGGGTCTGGCAATACATGGAGTCCGAATTATACATTGTACCGTACCTTAGGAGAGTCTCTAACATAAACTATAGTAGAGATACCATCTCCTTTAGAAGAAAACCACTTCATGAATTATATTTCCTTAACAATCTACCAGCCCTTTGAAAAGTGCGTACACGCCATTATCACGGTACATCGGAACTCATCACGACTTGTCAAGACAACTCATACTTCCGCTAGACCGGAATAATAAGAATCTAGTCCCGCCTTGTGGTGAAGAGGGATGTTATAAATACTTATAGGGAACTTAGTGTACTGACTGAGATCAGCTGTGAAGGTATCTATATCTATTAAGAGTAGTGTATTATAGATAACCTTACTTGCTACCACATATCTCTATATCTCAGTCAGAATTATTCTGGAATAGTGTGATGCTACGTTATGTGTCTAGGGTATGTGTATGATGAAGTGTAAGTCACAACAACAGACAGATAAACAATTTAATTTAATCCACTACTCTTGACAACACTGTGACACTCACATACATATAACACTCTACAAAGATATCTTAAAAGAGTCACTGATAAACTTTCGAATAACAATATGTATTCATTACTGGCATGAATGAATATGTGTCCTGATTCAACTACAAGGGAACCAGGAAGCACAATCAATTTAAATTACAAGTTATGTACAGAATGTATTTAATATGAATATTGTAGTGACATATATTATTACAAATGTTCTATGTGTGTCAGTTGTGTAGTAGTAAAATGAGGTAATACTGGTTTTGTTTTGTTCAAGCTCTGTTGGTATTTGTCATCATGACTTCAATAGTTTGTCTTTAGGGACCAGTATTGGAGATGTTCACAGTTCCTGATTTTAAGACAAGTAAATTCCCCTCTTAATGTTAATTTTAAAAAGTCAGTTCAAGATGAGGGGACATAATGTTGAGCTCAGCTGGCCAATTCGCTTATCTGGCGTGATGGCGGCAGGAAAGGACTCCTCTGCTCGAATTCTCCTCTGGGTTCAGGAGACACCTCACTGATAGCTAAAAAGACCAAGGAGTATGCTGTCCGACTCAGGATTCAGCAAAGCTCTGACTAGGTGCTGCTCAGTACCATCAAGACCACTGTCCCTGAAATCAAGAAGGATGTACCTTCTACTTCATAACTAATTTATATTTTCTTTTTACACTGATCACAATACATCACAAACATTGCGTTCAGAGCGTTAGGCCAACAGTCAGCTTCATCTGAAATACTTTATACCAGCATTACCATCCTTAATGGTCACTACGCCTCTGCACTTCCAGCATTATTTCTGTCTAATCAATCATCCAGGTGTCAGTGTACTATTTGGCCATTCCATGCCGTTTTACTTCTCTCCGACACCCTCTGTTCAGGCTGGAGCATTACAGGCTTTACCTCACGTTGGCCACTGAACTACACATATATATACAGGCATAAATCAACAATTCACATTCAATTTTCATTAAAAGATATTGAATGGTTCAAGCTTACCACAATTCATACGAATAACACAGATACGTTGATTAGCAATGAATTCTGGCACAAACTGGCACAAATCTCCATCTGCCTATGTTCCAGGCTTTTATTGAGCAAAATATATGCTGGCTTCAACGCACTGATGCTTTATCAAGCTATTTTAAACAAGTGGTCTCGAACTAACGCTCCCAAGTGTGTATATCAGCGAGACTGGCCAATGAGCCACGTTTCGACAAGTGTTTGAAAAAATGTTACCTTTTCCCGTTTCCCCTAACAACCAAGATAGTATTTATAGCCCGACCAATCGTGGTTAGGCTTTCATTTGTTGCGCTCCAATCAATTTGGAGTTTACATGGTAGGCTATTTCTGTAACGTAAATTTTTTTCAAACACGTTAAAAAAAAATCTTATGAGCAGAAATGATTTTATGCTGTCAGGCACCCCCAATATTTTATTTTGGGTATAATTTATTAATTCCTGGACTATTTGCGTAACGTTTTACATATTATTTGTCAGCAAGCCCTAAGGAACCCAAAAATACTAATTTAAAGGAGCTACGTGGCTGCGTTCAAAATATGCAATTTCTTCTACCTCCTGTTTCGAAGATGTGCTGTCTGGGTACTGTTATGTGTTCAAACGTAAACCCATCTATTGTTATCTTTTCTAATAAGAGTCTGTTATGATTTATAAACCTAACTCTGGGAAAGGGTAGTGTATTTTATCACTGTCCGTCTGAAAAAAAAATTAGTGCATGTAGACTTACACGCGTGATGGCAGCATTTGCGTATCGCGCGAAGCGTGTTTAGTGTTCGGCTTTCTGCCTCTCCCTTCTCGCTATCCTTTTGTCCATCTGTTCGTTCGTTTTGGTAACGTAATATAATTAATGTTAGGATTAATTTAGGTCATTACGCAGGGCCTCTCAATGCTTTTCCAAGAAATACAGCACACGTTTCATTGAAGAAAGCGGGTAATAATACAGTAAGCTTTTACTATCAACGTGAAAGCGTTACAATTTGCAGACGAAGCAGAAAACAAGGGGGATTTCGAGTACATTCCTTGTGACAGCACTGTCATTTTACCATTGCTCTTCTCTTTATTAATTTTATTTGTTAGGCTTCATATTTACCTAATAATTTATATATGTGGATTAGAATATTTCATGACACCTCCCCTCTTAAAACAGACATTATATGTCAGTCCTTTATTCTATATACACATATAGAAATTTATTATTATTTCTGGGGTTTACGGTGATTCTCATCACACGGATGGCGGCTTAAAAAATCCGCTCCCAGATTGGTTTTTCCAGATATATATTCAATGCTAAAATTGTATGGAGCCAGAAGCAAAGACCATCGGAGTAACCTAGAGTTCTCATGCTTAGCCTGTGCTAAAAACGATAAAGGTTTGTGGTCAGTTTGCAACTTAAATGCCTTCCCATATAGATAAATATTGAATTTCTTTATTGCCCATATTACTGCAAGACATTCTTTTTCGCTAGTTGAGTAGTTGATTTCAGCTTTATTCAACTTTCTGCTAGCATATGCCACTGTGCTTAATTCCCCATCCAATGCATCTGATTTCTGTAGTAGAGTTGCACCTAACCCAATATTACTTGCATCCGTCCTTACTATGAATTCTTGACTTAAGTCAGGTAATTTCAAAATGGGTTTACTTGTGAGCTTTTCCTTCAATTCTTGGTAAGTCATTTCACATTGTGGTGTCCATGTAATGCGATCTGGAAGTCCTTTACGTGTCAATTCCGTTAAAGGTGCACATATGGAATTAAAGTTTTTGATATACTTCTGGTAGAAACCACATAATGAGACAAAGGATCTCACGTCCTTCTTGGTTTGTGGTCTCGGGGCTTTCTGTAGTTTCTCTAAGTTCTTTGGGTCAGGGGTCATGTTTCCCTGATAAACTGTGTGTCCCAAAAATTCCAATTCTTTACATCCAACGCAACATTTGGTTGGTCGGGCTGTTAAATTTGCCTCCCTAAGTCGATCAAACAGCATGTTCAGAGAGTCAATGTGTTCCTCAAATGTTTCTGTTGCTATAAGGATATCATCCATAAAATTTGTTATACAGGGATTATTCAGAGGATCCAATAATTTTCTCATCATTCTAGAGAAGACACTAGGCGCATTCTTCAATCCAAATGGCAATCTATTAAACTCATAGTGTCCTTCTGAGGTACTAAAAGCTAGGTATGGTCTAACCTCAGGCTTTACTGGAATCTGATAGTATCCTTTACTCAGATCCACTTTTGAGAAATATTTAGCTTTATTTAGCCTGGCAAACAGCTGATTTGTATCCGGCAATGGATCCACCTGTCCTTCTGTAATAGCATTCAGTCTCCTGTAATCTATACAGAGTCTATGTTCTCCAGAGGGCTTCCTTAAAAGTACAACACCGGAACTATACGAAGACTCACTGTGCGAAATAATTCCTTCCTTCAATAGATAATCTATCTCTTCCTTCAAAGCTTTCTCCTTAGCAAACGGAATAGAATATGGTTTCATACAGACAGGTGTGGAGTCTATTAGTTTCATATCATATTCCAATAGGTTTGTATGCCCTGGTCGGTCTGTTAACACCTCTGCATGATTATTTAGAACCTGTTGCACTCTCTCTTTCTGAGTTTTCGTTAAATGTGTACTGATTTTCACCTGTGCTGCTGTCTCACAGGGGTGTAATGGATATTCAAATGATGAAAGTGGTTCCTTTTTCATCTCCATGGCGATGGACAAGGTCAACAAGTGTGTCTCTTCCTGATGTTCTCTTTCCAAATATTTCTTCAGGAGATTCACATGATAGATTTTTTCTTTCCCCTTCTTATCTATCTTATAATTTGTTCTAGACACCTTCTCTAAAACTGTATATGGACCCTGCCATCCAATTTGTAACTTATTCTGACTCCCAGGCAAAAGAAGCAGTACTTTCTCTCCCACAGCCAAATTTCTGTCTTTCGCCTTCCTGTTATAATAGGCAGCATGTTTCTTCCTGGCTTGTTTCAAATTTTCATTGGCAAGTTTCCAGCCAGTTTTTTTAACCGAGTGGTCAGCTCATTCACATATTGGTATGAAGATGTAATGTTTTCCTCTGCCTTTTCATCAGTCCACGTTCTTAACAAAGCTTCAAGTGGACCTTTTATTGGCCTTCCAAACAATAATGTTGCCGGGGCCATACCGGTTGAACTATGGGGTACCTCCCGATAAGCAAAGAGGGCGGCGTGCAGGTACTGGTCCCATGTATCTGGTTTTTCGTGTGCCAACTTTCTCAGGATCGACATCAATGTGCCGTTAAATCTTTCCACTTGGCCGTTCCCTTGGGGATGATACACACTACAATGGAAGTGTTTGGCCTGGAAGATCCTGAAAACTTCTTCAGTTAGTTTCCCCTTGAACTGAGAGCCATTATCAGTCAAGATTTGATTGGGAAAGCCTAACCTTGTGAAAATTGTGAGCAATGCCTCTGCCACATGTTTTGAATCAATCGATGACAGGGCTACTGCCTCTCCCCACATAGAACAAGTGTCCACCAGAGTCAGAATGTAGCTGTTCCTTCTCTTGGTTCGGGTGAGAGGTCCCACAAGATCCACGGCAACTCTCTCAAAGGGTGTTCCCACTATGGGCATTTCCCCCAGAGTTGCTGGTGCAGTCCAATGTTTAGGTGCTACTCGTTGGCACTCTGGACAGGATTTTACATATCGTTTGATATCTTCAGTTATTCCTGGCCAGAAATAGTGACAAGCTATTCGCTGTCCTGTTGCGCTGATTCCCATATGACCACTGAAGGGAATCGCATGCCCTAGTTCCAACACTTTAGTCCTATATGAAGTGGGAAGGACCAGCTGTCCGTGACCATTGGATTCAGATCCAGCCTTCCTATATATCAGTTTGTTCTTCATATAAAACTCTCCCTTGCCTGGAGGTGTATGAGATTTGGGCAACTTCTTGAAACATGGCTTGAGTGTTTTGTCCTCAGCCTGTGCCTTCCTCATCTCATCTGGGTGAGTATTTATGGGATTATCCTCCTCCTTCTTTGACTGTGATCTGGTCTGCACTGTTGCCAATATCACAGGTCTCTTGGGATTCCCCAAGAAGACATATCTACACCCCAATATTAGAGGGTAGATTGGCTCATTTATCACTGCTGCTTTTATGATTCCTTCCACATATCGCGTTTTTCACTTTTATTCGGGCGACGGGAAGTGTCATGGTAGCTACATCCTTGGTTGCAGTTTGAATCTCCACTGTTTCTGTGGTGTATTGATCGGCCTGCACCAGGTGAGAACTCACAACGGAATCGTAATCTAAACCGGTATCATATAAACATCTTATAGTGACACCATTACAGATGACATCTTCACACACTGGGGGGTGGTATGGTTCCTGTAATTCTTCAGGTTTGCCCTTCTTTTCCTTTTTCCCCGATGTCATAGCAGCAAAATGAGGAGGTTTCCTTCTACAATGGTCAGTGTCATGATTGTTCATCTTACAATTTTTACACCACCTTTTTCCTTGGTTGAAAGATTTTCTTTCATCATATTTCCTTTCATCGAATTGTGGGAATTTTTTTTTATTGTCATACCGTGGCCTATCAAATTGGTGCTTACCTTTATTTTGATCCCTAGGATCAAATTTATTAAAGTTCTGTGGTGCCCTGAAGTTATCCACCTGTTTCTTTTTATTACCTGTTACCTCTGCTTGAGCTGCTTGATACCTTTCAGCAACATTTAGCAACTCACCCAGCCTCTCTGCACCTTGTTCCATGAGAAACTTTCTCAGGTCTGGAGCCATGGACTCTCTTAGTTGCTCTATAAGGACCATTTCCTTAAGATCTTGGGTTTTCCCCAGAGAAGTCCATTTCTCCAAGTATGTCTCGATTCGTGCAGAGAACTGGTGATAGGTTTCACCTGACAGTAGTTTAGCATTCCTAAATTTTTTCCTGTAAAACTCTGCATTCTTTTCATACCTTAACAAAAGAGCCTGCTTTAGCATGTCATAATTTTCCTGATCACCTCTGCTCATTTTTGCAAAAACTTCATAAGCTGCCCCACGAAGTCCCTGAGATAACTTTAAGCTCCACCTTTCTCTCTCTAACCCATACGTGGTGGCTAATAGTTCATACCTATTTATATAGCTCTCAATATCATCGTCTTTCTCAACAAAATGATCTAAATGAAAGTTCATAGCTGAGATTGAGGCTCCTTGAGTAACCGTAGCATCAGAGGCAAAGGGACTGGCACCATTTTCAGGAGCATGGCCTTGAAACTCAAACTCCCTTAGTCGTAACTCATGTTCCCTTTGTAATCTCTTCTCCTCCTTTTCTGCTTCCCTTTCTGCAGCTAATCTCTTCTCTTCCCTTTCTGCAGCTAATTTCTTCTCTTCCCTTTCTGCAGCTAATTTCTTCTCTTCCCTTTCTGCAGCCAATTTCTTCTCTTCCCTTTCTGCAGCCAATCTTCTGTCTTCTCTTTCTGCCTCCAATTTCTTAGCCTCAGCCTCAATCTGCAACCTCTTAGTCTCAGCCTCAGCTTCAAACTGTAACTTCTTAATTTCCTTGTCAGCCTCTAACTTTCTTTCGGCTTCAAACCTTCTTTCTTCACGTTCAATAAATTTGTCACATTCCGTCGTGACATAGGCAACCATAACTTGCCCATCTAATCCTAACTCTTTTGCAGTCTGAACCGCAGCAGATCGAAATTTGGCCAGGTCCGCCATTGTCTATCAGGTAACTTTATATAATGTCTAACCACAATTCAATCTCTAATGGACAACACAGGCACCGTGAGCTCAACCTTATTTACTTCCACCCAAGGATACCTTTTAATTCTTATATTCCCTGAAGTGAATTACCCCCAATATTTTTAATAGTTAAAGATTCAAAATCCCAAGAGCGAGACCCCAATATATGTGGTGAAGAGGGATGTTATAAATACTTATAGGGAACTTAGTGTACTGACTGAGATCAGCTGTGAAGGTATCTATATCTATTAAGAGTAGTGTATTATAGATAACCTTACTTGCTACCACATATCTCTATATCTCAGTCAGAATTATTCTGGAATAGTGTGATGCTACGTTATGTGTCTAGGGTATGTGTATGATGAAGTGTAAGTCACAACAACAGACAGATAAACAATTTAATTTAATCCACTACTCTTGACAACACTGTGACACTCACATACATATAACACTCTACAAAGATATCTTAAAAGAGTCACTGATAAACTTTCGAATAACAATATGTATTCATTACTGGCATGAATGAATATGTGTCCTGATTCAACTACAAGGGAACCAGGAAGCACAATCAATTTAAATTACAAGTTATGTACAGAATGTATTTAATATGAATATTGTAGTGACATATATTATTACAAATGTTCTATGTGTGTCAGTTGTGTAGTAGTAAAATGAGGTAATACTGGTTTTGTTTTGTTCAAGCTCTGTTGGTATTTGTCATCATGACTTCAATAGTTTGTCTTTAGGGACCAGTATTGGAGATGTTCACAGTTCCTGATTTTAAGACAAGTAAATTCCCCTCTTAATGTTAATTTTAAAAAGTCAGTTCAAGATGAGGGGACATAATGTTGAGCTCAGCTGGCCAATTCGCTTATCTGGCGTGATGGCGGCAGGAAAGGACTCCTCTGCTCGAATTCTCCTCTGGGTTCAGGAGACACCTCACTGATAGCTAAAAAGACCAAGGAGTATGCTGTCCGACTCAGGATTCAGCAAAGCTCTGACTAGGTGCTGCTCAGTACCATCAAGACCACTGTCCCTGAAATCAAGAAGGATGTACCTTCTACTTCATAACTAATTTATATTTTCTTTTTACACTGATCACAATACATCACAAACATTGCGTTCAGAGCGTTAGGCCAACAGTCAGCTTCATCTGAAATACTTTATACCAGCATTACCATCCTTAATGGTCACTACGCCTCTGCACTTCCAGCATTATTTCTGTCTAATCAATCATCCAGGTGTCAGTGTACTATTTGGCCATTCCATGCCGTTTTACTTCTCTCCGACACCCTCTGTTCAGGCTGGAGCATTACAGGCTTTACCTCACGTTGGCCACTGAACTACACATATATATACAGGCATAAATCAACAATTCACATTCAATTTTCATTAAAAGATATTGAATGGTTCAAGCTTACCACAATTCATACGAATAACACAGATACGTTGATTAGCAATGAATTCTGGCACAAACTGGCACAAATCTCCATCTGCCTATGTTCCAGGCTTTTATTGAGCAAAATATATGCTGGCTTCAACGCACTGATGCTTTATCAAGCTATTTTAAACAAGTGGTCTCGAACTAACGCTCCCAAGTGTGTATATCAGCGAGACTGGCCAATGAGCCACGTTTCGACAAGTGTTTGAAAAAATGTTACCTTTTCCCGTTTCCCCTAACAACCAAGATAGTATTTATAGCCCGACCAATCGTGGTTAGGCTTTCATTTGTTGCGCTCCAATCAATTTGGAGTTTACATGGTAGGCTATTTCTGTAACGTAAATTTTTTTTCAAACACGTTAAAAAAAAAATCTTATGAGCAGAAATGATTTTATGCTGTCAGGCACCCCCAATATTTTATTTTGGGTATAATTTATTAATTCCTGGACTATTTGCGTAACGTTTTACATATTATTTGTCAGCAAGCCCTAAGGAACCCAAAAATACTAATTTAAAGGAGCTACGTGGCTGCGTTCAAAATATGCAATTTCTTCTACCTCCTGTTTCGAAGATGTGCTGTCTGGGTACTGTTATGTGTTCAAACGTAAACCCATCTATTGTTATCTTTTCTAATAAGAGTCTGTTATGATTTATAAACCTAACTCTGGGAAAGGGTAGTGTATTTTATCACTGTCCGTCTGAAAAAAAAATTAGTGCATGTAGACTTACACGCGTGATGGCAGCATTTGCGTATCGCGCGAAGCGTGTTTAGTGTTCGGCTTTCTGCCTCTCCCTTCTCGCTATCCTTTTGTCCATCTGTTCGTTCGTTTTGGTAACGTAATATAATTAATGTTAGGATTAATTTAGGTCATTACGCAGGGCCTCTCAATGCTTTTCCAAGAAATACAGCACACGTTTCATTGAAGAAAGCGGGTAATAATACAGTAAGCTTTTACTATCAACGTGAAAGCGTTACAATTTGCAGACGAAGCAGAAAACAAGGGGGATTTCGAGTACATTCCTTGTGACAGCACTGTCATTTTACCATTGCTCTTCTCTTTATTAATTTTATTTGTTAGGCTTCATATTTACCTAATAATTTATATATGTGGATTAGAATATTTCATGACACGCCTACCCATCCAAAATATACAATATAGGACTGATTCTACTTGTACTAATAATATGTAATACATATGAATTCAGGCCATAAACATAATAAGCAAATTAATATATTTTCTGGCCCTAAAAAATAAGTACAAACGTAAGAGCAATCCATGCGCCGGATCAATATCAAGAACGATTACTCCTATAATCAAAAGTGTGAATCAAACATGGATTCTCTCGCTTTTACCATAGACAGCATTTTCATACACAAATGAATGAATGTCTATATTTTTCCCATATTAAATAGCCATCTCGATTTTTGTAATATGTGCGTCAAAATATGCACGCAACAGGCCGAAACACTTGTTTGACGGGGGGACCTTCTGATGATCAGATTGCCTCCTGTTGTATCGCTCTGTATAGAGTTTCCTATCATCATACCCGCACATATTTTTATTACTCTGACACATTGTTATGTTAATAGAACATTTGTTGATATTATCTGAAATATTTTGGCCTGGTTTAGTTCTCCCTGAAGATGCTGCCATAATAGGATTACGGCACACTCAGGCTAGTCGTATAGGCGGATTAATATGAGGTTGTGCATGGGTGTACTAGGATAGTCTGGCGCTCTCTCTTCCAAACCTCTACACCTCACGGTAGAAGGGGAACGACTAAGTAAGTAAGTAAGCATGGGTGTACACCCTCATCATGTCAAACAGATAGTCTCAGAAATCACCACTGCAAGAGCATGTGAATTCTTGACGTAGGCTTCCTACAATAGACCCAGCTATGGTGGTAGTTCCATGCTTTGTAAGGAGCGCAAGGGAAAATGTGGATTATATATTGTTATGA
Organism: Oreohelix idahoensis; assembly: GCA_024509875.1. NCBI lineage: Eukaryota > Metazoa > Mollusca > Gastropoda > Stylommatophora > Oreohelicidae > Oreohelix > Oreohelix idahoensis. The sequence goes on from JAMPIV010005461.1 coordinate 216,560, forward strand.
TAGCGTTACTACGCCAGTTACAGCGCTTGCTTCTAACGGCGAAGTTACCGGGTTCCGGGTTCAAAACTTGAAGCAACCTACATAGTTATAAACATAATCCACTGTGCTCATGAGTTAGAGAAGGTCAATGCAGCTAGGAAGACAGTTCGTCACCTTATCTCATAACGCTGGGTTTGGTCACCTTATCTCATAACGCTGGGTTTGGTCACCTTATCTTATAACGCTGGGTTTGGTCACCTTATCTCATAACGCTGGGTTTGGTCACTTTATCTCATAACGCTGGGTTTGGTCACTTTATCTCACAAAGCTGGGTTTGGTCACCTTATCTCATAAAGCTGGGTTTGGTCACCTTATCTCATAAAGCTAGGTTTGGTCACCTTATCTCATAAAGCTGGGTTTGGTCACCTTATCTCATAAAGCTGGGTTTGGTCACCTTATCTCATAACGCTGGGTTTGGTCACTTTATCTCATAACGCTGGGTTTGGTCTCTTTATCTCATAAAGCTGGGTTTGGTCACCTTATCTCATAAAGCTGGGTTTGGTCACCTTATCTCATAAAGCTGGGTTTGGTCACCTTATCTCATAAAGCTGGGTTTGGTCACCTTATCTCATAAAGCTGGGTTTGGTCACCTTATCTCATAAAGCTGGGTTTGGTCACCTTATCTCATAACGCTGGGTTTGGTCACTTTATCTCATAAAGCTGGGTTTGGTCACCTTATCTCATAAAGCTGGGTTTGGTCACCTTATCTCATAAAGCTGGGTTTGGTCACCTTATCTCATAAAGCTGGGTTTGGTCACCTTATCTCATAAAGCTGGGTTTGGTCACCTTATCTCATAACGCTGGGTTTGGTCACCTTATCTCATAACGCTGGGTTTGGTCACCTTATCTCATAAAGCTGGGTTTGGTCACCTTATCTCATAAAGCTGGGTTTGGTCACCTTATCTCATAAAGCTGGTTTTGGTCACCTTATCTCATAAAGCTGGTTTTGGTCACCTTATCTCATAAAGCTGGGTTTGATCACCTTATCTCATAAAGCTGGGTTTGGTCACCTTATCTCATAAAGCTGGGTTTGGTCACCTTATCTCATAAAGCTGGATTTGGTCACCTTATCTCATAAAGCTGGATTTGGTCACCTTATCTCATAAAGCTGGGTTTATTCTAGTCAAATATTTCACGCTTCACTCCGCTGTGGAAGTATCTGCTATAGTAAAACCTTTAAGACGGTGGTTCTCAATCTTTTAACGATCACGACTTGAATTTCACAAGTGGTGAATCTGGCGACCCCTGCACCTAAATGGACAAGTACAATTTTAATTATAGGAATGGAATTCAGCCAAAGACACGTCACTTTAAACGTCGAGTAAGGGAGACGTAAGGAACGCTAGCCACAGCAATGTTCCCAGCGACAAATAGGTTGAAAAGCCCTGCTTTAAAATAACCAGCATATTGCTTTTTAAACCACAGGGTTTTGGTGGAACCAAACCAAATCACAGAGAGCACCAAACGATTTTACCAGGTGCTGATTCTATGTTACGATCTGGAAGCTTCTACATGTCTGGTCTTGATATGTAGATCCACCAGAAGCCTTTAAATGTGAACTTGCCCTGTTGACACCCGCCTCTTTGAGTGTCCAGCACTCGATGATGTTAAGAAAATGCTCCTTCCTCCGAGGCCAGATAAGTGGAACACCTAAATGGAGCTAACGAACAACTAGCGAACATATGCAAATACCACTACATGACATCAGCGTTGCCACTCCTAGGTGGATACATTCAGATCTAGGTTTTTTTTTGGTCCCGCCTAGGTGTCATTTCCCTTCATTACTTGAAGAACGACACCTAGATTTCGCCCAAATTCGTCAAAAGTTGCCCCAAAATAGCACAAAGAAGCCCAAAAGTAGCCCAAGTCGCCGACATCTAGGTATTTTTTTCAGTGGCAAACATGTATGGCATTGGGCCGAAGAGCGAGAGTTCAAACGTTGCTGGATCAATAACAACAAATGTGAACGCCCTGATACATAAAGCTTTTAATGGCCATTATATGTAGACCTTCTAGAAAGTTCTATGTGTGGTGGTCGTATTGAGGAAATCTGGAGAATGTATACACCTTTCAAAGGATTATGTTTGCCAAGGTTTACTTGGAAGTCTTTCAGACAGACATAAGCCACGGTTCCACAAGAGCTAAATCTTGACAACATGGCTTTCAGTAGCCCATTTGAAGCAGAAATTGCACGGTGACAAGAGAAGCTTTAGAGAGGCAGCCAACTCTATAACAGAAGTAGATGTGGTTACATGAGAGTGATGAGAGAAACCGGAGAAGGCTGTCAATAAAACTTGAGAAATACCGCAACATTGATGAGAGAGAGAGAGAGAGAGAGAGAGAGAGAGAGAGAGAGAGAGAGAGAGAGAGAGAGAGAGAGAGAGAGAGAGTAGTTATATGGTAATATGACAGCGACAATAGATGCTTGAGACAGACCATCAACTTTATGAGAGGAAGACATGTGTTGTTATATTAGAGCGATGATAGATACTTGATCATCATCATCAGCTGCCATCTCCACAACGAAGGTTGGCTGTAATGGATATCCAACGTCTTCGGTCTCTTGTCTTGGTGGTGCACTCTGAAAGACTTTTTCCTGAATTCTCTTGATGTTATCTTCCCACTTATAGCGCTGTCTTCCCCTTGCACGTTTGCCTTCACCTCTCCCTTCTATTATGGTCTTCTGCAAGGTGTTATGTCTTTTTATGTGGCCAAAGTATTTTAGCTGCCGAACTTTGACCTCCCTCATTAGTTCTCTTTTCATACCTAGATTTTCTAGGACCTCCTTATTTGTTTTCATCTCTTTCCATGAGATACGCCCCATTCTTCTATATATCCCCATTTCAAGAGCCTCAATTTTTTCTTCCAAATGCTTATTCATCGTCCATGTTTCTACACCATACAGAAATGCGGACTCGTATAACACTTTATGATTCTCAGTTTTAATTTGTGAGATAACTGTTTAAATGTCAGTATATGTTTCATGTTGTTGAATGTAGCTTTGGCCATTCCTATTCTCTTCTTGATTTCTGTTTCACTTCTGCCATCTTCTGTTATTATATGACCAAGATATACGTAGCTCTTGACTTGTTCCAGGATTTTCCCATTTACGCTTATCTTTAATGTGGACTTATCGTCTGTTTTGCTAATTATCTTAGTTATTGTTTTCTCAATATTAATGTCGAGTCCATATTCATGACTTATACTGTTCACTTGTTTTACTAGTTCTTGTAACTCCTGTTCGCTTTCAGCTAACAACACGGTATCATCTGCACGTCTAAGGTTGTTTATTGACCTTCCACTGATGTTCAGTCCTGGTATTACCTGTATCTGTTTGAAAATTTTTTCGGTGTATAGATTAAATAGACAGGGGGACAGCACACAACCTTGTCTGACACCTCTTTTTATGTCTATGTATGGTGAATAATTCCTTCCAGATCTTACTGTGGCAGTTTGCTCCCAATAAAGGTTACTGAGTATTCTTATATCTTTTCCATCAATACCTATGTCTTCGAGGCATTCAATTATTTTCTCATGATGGACTCTGTCCATCTCATGATACTTGATACAGGTCTCTAAATTTATAAGAGAAGTAGATGTTGAACATCGGACAAAGCATGGATGACAACAGAAACCATTAGCAAGATAGAAGACAGGAAAAACAAGAAAGCAGATTTAAACAGAAGCAAAACCAGAAGCTCCAAATCCAAGGCTCATCAAGTGTACATAGAAGCAAACAAAGAAGTAAGAAGAAACATCAAAAGAGACAAGATGAAATATATTGATGATTTGGCAAGGGAAGCAGAGGCAGCTGCAGCCAAAGGAAATATGAGGGATATGTACAAAAACACAAAGAAGCTAACAGGGAAATATAAGCAAGCAAATGGTCTCATAAAAGAAAAGAATGGAAAATTGCTTACTAATATATAAGAACAAATGAAGAGATGGACAGAACATTTTGAGGAACTTCTCAATAGACCATCTCCAACTAATCCCCCAGACATCCAGCCAGCAGAAGAGGAGCTACAAATCAGCTGTGAACGACCAAGTAGAGAAGAAATAAAGAAAGCCATAACGCTTCTGAAATATGGATAAGCAGCTCGTCCAGATGACATTCCAGCAGAGGCCATCAAAACAGATATTGATACCTCTACAGAGATATTATACAAACTACTTGGCAAAGTCTGGGCAAACGGAGAGGTTTTGTCGTTTGAGGAATGGGAACACCAGCAAAGAAAATCTGTTCGCAAAACTACGTAATGGCCACTGACTGCTTGGCCGGTCGTTTGGCTGGGGAGACAGAGATATTATACAAACTACTTGGCAAAGTCTGGGAGAGAGAGGAAATACCAGCAGAATGGAAGGAAGGTTATCTGGTCAAGCTGCCTAAGAAGGGAAATTTACAAGAGTGCACAAATTATAGAGGAATACTGTTACTATCAGTGCCAGGAAAAGTATTAAACACAATCATCCTTGAGAGATTAAAAGAGTCCATAGACAAGCAACTGAGAGATGAACAAGCAGGTTTTCGACAAAACAGATCCTGTACAGACCAGATAGCAACATTGAGAATAACAATTGAACAAAGTCTGGACTGGAATTCACCGCTATACATCGGATTCGTGGACTATGAAAAGGAATTTGTCAGTGAAGACAGAGAATCGCTTTGGAAATTGATGTGGCATTATGGAGTTCCCATGAAGTTCATTAACTTAATAAACAAGACCTATGAAGACATGACATGCAGAGTTCTTCATGAAGGACAACTTATAGAACAGTTTAGGATTAGAACGGGAGTGAGACAGGGATGCCTCTTGTCTCCATTTCTTTTTTTTACTAGCAATAGATTGGGTTATGAAGACATCGACGTCACACAACAGAAATGGAATCCAGTGGAATCTGAGTAAACAGCTTGATGATCTGGATTTTGCAGATGACTATGCTCTTCTGTCCCATAACCATAATCAGATGCAAGAGAAAGTGAAAATTCTCGATGAGAGGTCACAACAAGTGGGCCTGAAAATACACAGGGAAAAGACGATGAGAATAAATGCAAGAAATGATAACAAGGTTAAACTTGAAGAAACACCACTAAAGGATGTAGAATCGTAGACATATCTTGGAAGTAATATAGACAAAGTTGGAGGGACAGACAGTGATATCAAAATAAGAATACAAAAAAGCAAGAGGAGCTTTCATTGCATTGGGAAACATATGGAGAACAAGAGAAATCAAGTCCAACACGAAAATAAGAATCTTCAACTCAAATGTGAAGTCAGTCCTATTGTATGGCTCTGAGACATGGAGAACAACAAAAACAACAACCAAAAAGCTACAGACTTTTATAAACGGGTGGTTGCGTAGAATAGAAGGACTGAAATGGTATGACAATGTTACAAATGTGGAACATGACAAGAACCAGGCAAGTGCCAGTGGAACAAGAGATTAGAAGAAGACGCTGGCGATGGATAGGACACACATTGAGGAAACCTATTGATAGCATTACAAGGCAGTCCTTGTTCTGGAATCTACAGGGAAAGAGAGGCAGAGGTAGACCCAAAAAACACATGGAGAAGAGAACTGGAAACAGAGGTGAAAATGATGAAGAAAACATAGAAAGAACTTGAGCGGATGGCACAGGACAGGAAGACTTGGCATGTGTTTGTTGAAGGCCTGTAATTCTTGGGGAGCTAAAGTGTATTGATTGATTGAGATGTGGTTAGACTGGAAAAGATGACGTGTTTCTACTAGAGCAAACGACGAACACTGAAAACTTTGGTAAAACCAGACTGTGAAACTGCTGTTCGAAGAAGCGTTTAACCAGCGGTCACAAAAAGAGTTGAAGAAAACCACTGAAGTTGATCCGCGTGCAGAGATCCTGCACCAATCATTCTCATGCAACTGCAGCGGCAGTCTCTGTAGCGGCAGTCTCTGTAGCGGCAGTCCGTGTAGCGGCAGTCTGTGTAGCGGCAGTCTCTGTAGCGGCAGTCTCTGTAGCGGCAGTCTCTGTAGCAATGTGTTGTACATGTTGGGGTTGCCAGTCCCATGTACAACCTCGTATTAGTAGCCTTGTACGACATGCCTGAAGGGTTAGTTGACCTAGTCTTTCTTTGACCCCCCAAAAACTTTATGAGGTCAAATCGATCCTTAATTATGGATAACTCTGACAGGTTGTCATCTGTTCCCGTCGCGGGTTAGTAGTTCTTTTCAGGAATCATTTTTCAAGGTCACTTCATGCTAGCTGATAAATAGTAGTGGTCCTACACCGTGATTGGCTGTTTACAAAAGCTGCTTTATTAAATTCACGCAGAGAGGTCCCTTTTGTTTTGTTTGGTTAAACTGGCATTTGTGTTCTAAAATAGGCGAAGGACATCTATCTATAGTTGAAATAATCGTGTCTCGTACCATAGTGGTAAACTCCTCAATGAAACAAAGATTTCTTCTAGTTTTAAGGCAGAGATTCTCTCCTCCCCCTTTCCCCCCATATAAATGCATAATATAATAAAAACACCAACAAACAAAGCTGATAAGCAGGCTTGGATGTGGACAAACAAATCCAATTTTCATTAACGAAGCGTGTGCGCCGTAAGCTAAACTAAAAGCAGAGTACTAAATAATTCAGTTCAAGCAAAAACCCAGCTCCTGGCGAGCTATGCATGCAGTCTCTGTTATCAAACTCGGCCAGATTTCGGGTAACCGTGGCCATTTTCGATTTCTGAATAATTTGCCCTCCGCACAAAAAGATTGTACGATTTTGTGTAAAGTTGGAAACAGTGGAAATTAAAATAGTTATTGTTATAGTGGTATGGTATAGAAACATAACACAATTTGTGATACATTTAACATTTTGTGTGTGTGTGAGCTGCTGTAAACAATGAGATATCTGACTAGAGGAATGTGATTTGGACGTGAGCATGCTGAACATAATGAAATATCGTATTCGTTCGAAGATAAATAGTGGAATCGTCCGACGTTATATTCGAACCCAACGCCCTTCTGCATGAAAACTCAGATTACATAATTTATGTCCCTGTCTGAAACAAATCACTGCCACCTCATTCAGCCTGTGGCCGGAATCGATTGAGAAGCGTCAGGCAACCCTTTAAAACATGCATTAAACTATCCACATAGTTTAAAGTCATGACATTTTGTAAAATTCTTGGCCACTGAAAGTAAGAAAAAAAAAAAAACAGCAAGTGTTATATACGGGGGTGATTATAAAAGGTAACTCCATATTTTTAAATTTGTATATACTCCCTTGTATCTATTGATTATACACGAAACAAATAATAAAACAATGAACAATAACCACCATTTTACTTGTGGGTTTTTTTTTTCCAGAAAAAATAAATGTTAAAAAATTATACTATAAAATTCTCTAAAAAGTGTCCTGTCCTATCCCACAATATTTTTTCTTGCACTCTGGAAATTAAATAAAACTAGTGTAAAAGCCCGTCATTAGACGGGAATTAAATTCAAAAGCACCAATACCTAACGGCAATTTGACTTATTCAAAAGTATTTGAAAAAAACCCACTGTGCATCACCACAGTACACGAACTACGTAGCAGCAGCTAAGATCCCAATGTGTGTATTCGGTATCACACATTCTATAAATATATTTTTGTGCACACCGTCATTTGCGCATTCTTCTTTGGTAAGTGTTACTATTTTCTGGAGAGTACATATAAGGGAAACAAAACAATTAATGTCTAACTTTCAACCAAAGTTGCATCCCTTAGCGTTAGTGACAGAAAAAGCTGGGATTTTATATATATTGATTATAATTATATATTTAGCCTTTTGCACAAACTGCACACGCTTAATATAGCGCGCATGTGTTTTCCCACTGAAGTTGCAGTTATATTTTAAATAATAAATAGAAAACACATAGTAAAGTGTCAAAAATCTACAATATATTTTATTGTTATTATGTCTAATTTATGGCATAATTGTTTCCCTTTGGTAGAAAATAAATTACGCCCCTGAAAAAAGTCAGCATTATGTTTTTCCCATCAAAGTTGCAGTGTGAAAATTACGTAAAAGTGGTGCGCTTATGACCATTGTACTAAATTGCACGACCCCTGAAATTGCGCGCTTTTCTTGCTAATATTCTTCAGTACTAGTCATATCTGACGTTACAATGGACGGCTAAAGCCGCTACCCGCTATGATGTCATGCACTGAATAGACCGGATCTCACGCTGAGCTGTCATGTTAATGTGACGCAGTGTGTTATAGAATACACTGGCAGTTAATTCTCTTTATTTTGGCATTTGTTTCATATAAATTAATCGGATAGGAGTATGTGACGATGAAACTCAGCCGACCCTGAAATGTTAGATGATATGGTAGAATCCTCGTAGCATCAGTACCCCCGAATATTGTTGTAATTTTATCGTCAACGGGAATTCTTCCACCTGGGCTCATTAGCAATGCACAACAGAAACGTGGAATTCCACCTGGGCTCATTAATATGCGTCAGAGCAGAGTGGACTCGCCACCACGTTTGCTATTAATATGTAGACTGTTATCTTCCGTGCATTCTGGACAGTGCTTTGTCTAAAGGGGAGGTAAAGCCACGCCTACTGAAACCTCTAGAGTGATCATAAGCAAGCATTTCGCTACACCATTCTTTCGTACCTGCCTTAAAGGCGTTGCCTAAATCAAACGATGGAAGCGGTTAACGATCAGAGGCAGCGTTGGTCCCCGAAAACAGACGAAGCAGCGTCTCGCCGGCATTTCACATCTCTGTGTTAACCACAGAATCGCTCGAAGACTAAGACGAACGGGAGAGACGAGCCGGTCAGGAAGTGAGTAATCGGACGAAGAACGGGCGGCTAGAATCTCGATTTTACCCTGACTTCAAGAAAGGTGTTAGATTCTAACATGTCCCCCTAATCTGTCATTCCATTTCATATATATAGAGACCGTGTAGAATGCCATTTTATTGCTCGTTTGCCAGAGATTTACAAAAGCACTAGCTATAGCCAAATCTTGTTAGATTTCCCCTGGAATTGTGGATATATAGCAGTGAATTCTATTCTGTGCTAAACGGTATAATATATATTAGTTTCTAGTGATCAGTGGTCTAGTTCATTCATTTTTATTTCACTGGACTTTGTGTTGATTTAAATCTATTAAATTAAACCTATCTCTAAAGTTTCCAGTTGAAAATTTAATGATATATCTATTACATTATTTCCAAAGATAATAGATGCTTAAACGTTTAAATTTTTTTTAAAGTCGCGAAGGAATTTATAACTAATTAATTAAGTTAAGTCCTACATATAGATGTGTGTTTTAACCATTAGACTCGCTAAGTGTTTTCTTAATATATATAATTAAATACGCGAGTGTATATAATAGTCTTAACGGTAAATTTATCCTGGGGCTGAACGAAGGAAAGACATTTTTCATTTTGTCTAGTGTTTAACGGCTGTTGTGTATTTTTCTATGGAGTGCCAGATTCGACGATCGGTAAGTGTGTGTGTACATGAGTGGTGGCCATCACGAGCGTGCACGAATGACAGGAGATTTATTTTGCAACCATTTTAATTTGCCTACCTGGTAAATACTTTCACTGTATTTTCTTGTTTGATCTTTAAGTGGGAATCCTTAACTTTGTGATTTCCCCTCCCTTACATCTGCTTAGTAAAAGGAAAAAACAATTGATATAACAGGACTTTTTCTACCACCCATACCTAGTACTGTAACACCTTTTTTTCAGAGTATTTTTAGGGTTTGTGTTTACACAAACAAAACTAAACTGATGAGTGTACATAAATAAAATTAAGAAAATTGTAGTGCACTGTTTTATTACTGTATGTCAGCTTTGAATTACTTTGAATTTAATTAAATCCCCTAGATACTATAACAGCCCATAGGTATAAGTCTGAGAGGGGCATCATAGAAATCTGGTACTGAATATTACTATCTCGGCCAGAAATTCTTTACAGCCTGATTTTATACCTATGAACTCTATACACCATTGCTCTTTTCTGAGAATGGGGTATTTCTTTTAAGACCAGACTCTTCTCTGGCAACTATCCTAGTATCACCTGATACACCTGGTTGTCTTATTCTTCATAAATTAAGAAACCTCTCGCGACAGTTGGTAGACTTTCTAGGAGAAGGTAAAACCTTGGTGCCTTGCGGGAATTTCCGTTTAGAGAAAGGCTTCGGAAATAAACCCTGAAGATAAGTCCAGAGAATGAATTCTTAACGTGATCTAATGCTGATTCAACGTTCCTTTGGCAACTCCTGTAACGTCACTGGTACCAAACTATATCGGATACTTTTTAGGACTTACCAGCTACGTGGATTGGGGGGAGGAGGGGAGGACATGCTGCATGAGCAACAGCGTGATCTGCATATAACTGTGCCCAAGCTTGCGCCATGGAGCAGCTATCACCTCAAGGGCGCATCACCCCCTTAGCCTGTTATAACTGAAGGTTTAGCTAAGTAAACTCGTTCAATTTAGACACAAACTAATCGTCTGCCTCTGCAGACGTGTAAGCTTATTATGACGTAGCATACATACCCTTACACACATTAATCTTAGAAACTGCCCAGACAGCGTCATTCTTCACTTGGAATATCAATATTCTTATTTTTCTTATTTACTTTCCATATCTCGGGGAGGATGACGCCATCTTTGTTGCTGACCCCTGGCAGGAAGTCTGCGTGAAAGTACTTTATGTGTTCCTGCAGTAGCTGTTTGAGCAACTTTGTGTTCTGCACCAGGTCACATAATATTTTATATTTTGACGTGCGCCCTAATACAAATGACGGACCCCGTGTTTGGGCGGAGTAGAGTGAGTATTGCCAAAAAGGTGGTAAAATATTCCTTATAAAAAAAGGGGTATTGTATCAATTTCCGTATCTCTAATCTCCAATTACTGTTTTTTTTTCCCTCTCACAATTTCACAATGTATTTCATTTGCATTGTCTTAAAGAATCTTTTCAATGTCCATAAATGTTTCCTTACATTTATTTTTTGTCTCAGTAATATATGCAGTGTATATTCTTCTCTGTTTTATAATGTGTCACTATTATTTATTTTACTCTGAGTACGTGAAGTTCCATGCTTCATCGGAGACGAAAAGTAACATTATGATTTACTATTTCTTTGCCCTTGTCCGCCCCTGACTCATACAAAATAATCAACATTACATTAACTTGTATAGCCGGCTTGGTTAATATTTCATGACTTTGTTTTTACTTGCTTCAGTGGCGCCACATTATTAGTACATAAAGTGGCTACGCAGACGACCATTACTGCAGCGTTTGTTGTGCTTGTCTGCAAACAATTCATTTAGCGGTGTCTGGACGGGAAGCCTGCTATCAATCAATATATTAACGCTTACTTTTATCTCCCCCCTACTGCCTTGACTTTTCGCTTTCGGGGATATTTTGGTATGGCACGTCCCTTCAACCAATGGATTGATTTGGTTTTTGGCTTTTTTAAGGACTATCTTCATTGCACACGGACAACTCCATCAGTGCTCCAATCTCCTCTCTTAGATCACACAAGGAAGATCTCAGCACAGTGCATGAATTCCGTAGAGTAGGTTTCTAATTTTTTAAAAATGTTCCCAGGGCAGCTGCCGTATGACCTACTCTTTACGATTTCCAACTGAGGTGGCATTTGTAACGTGCCGAGTATGGCGAGTATGACAAAAAATTCTATAAATTTTGTTCCCTCTACTGGGAATCGAACCTGGTACCTTTATAATTAGAGGGCCCTGCCACGCCTCTTAGCCATTCCGATTTCCCCCCCCCCCCCCCCAACCAATCGATTATACTGTCACAACATTTAGAAACATGTATTATGCAAGCTATCCGCTAGGTCTTGGATAGCACTAAAAAGTGCTAGGCCTGGAGAAACACTACAATCACGAACAAGCTGTGGGCACCCTGCGGTACATCGGTCAGAGTTTGCGTGCATCCATTTATTTCACCACTCTTTCAATCCACTAGTTTCTCTCTACATGTTAAGTTCCTATTCTTCCCCTCTCCCCCCCTTTTACTAATCCACAGTCTTCCAGGCCTGTCAAAGATCCTCGTCCATGTTTTCCTTGACTCTCAACACTTACTTATTTAAAACAAGGGACACAAATGATAGACAAGAAACAAAACTCAAATAATGTGATATTACAAAGGGCAATAACCCAACTTTATGTCACCCAATGACGCCATATTTGAAACGGTTTTGCTCATTGTCTAAGAGTTCTAGCTAGCCAACCCACAAAACCCTTGCCGCTCAATAAATATATTTAATACCCCGTGTAGCCCCAGAGGGGTTGCTAAACAGACATGGACAGAATAGAACTATTGTCAGGCAGTCGTCAGAGGCGGCGAATGTAAAGTTGCGCATCTGGGTAAGCAACATCATCTTGTAACACAAATTGCTTGAGGAATCTGTGAAAATTTAAGCATAGGCTTCCTGACAGGGGACCAGGTTCAATGTTGGCACCTGGCTCCAAAATACAAAGAGCGATAACGGATATGATGATGATAATGAAATATATTTATGCAGACTGAAAGGCAGACAGGCAGACAGACATTTAGGTACACAGTTAGAAAGAGACACACAGACAGACAGACAGACAGATAGATAGATAGATAGATAGATAGATAGATAGATAGATAGATAGATAGATAGATAGATAGATAGATAGATAGATAGATAGGCGGACAGACAAAGAAACAGACTGACATATTTAATGTTATCATACCTACTCTCTAACATAGACAGACATGACCGAAATGAAGAGGACATAGAAAGACGCTGAGCTGATAGGAAGCCTTGGCATAAGTTTGTTGAAGGCCTATGCTCCTTGGGTAGCCGAACAATGATGATGGCGACTCTCTAACGACAACGTTATCAAATGTTATATTTAAAATAATTTATATTACATAAATAACAACTAGTATTTTGGGAGGTCACAAAAAACTTCAAGATTTATGAAGACGGATTTGCGCACGGACCAAAATTTTGGGCGTGGCATATCATTTATAAAAGTTGAATACTGAACAACGAAGAAACATTGAAGCTTTCCTGAAAAAGGTCAAATGACTGTTCTTCCAAATTTTAGGAATCTCGCTGTATAATAAAGGGGCATAACACTAGCAGTTAGCGTAAATTATAGCTTTACCTATGCTCATAGTTTCCATATTTAACTTGTAGCAAGTAGGAGAAAATATTCAATATGTAAGTATAGGGATTTCCCTGGTCATAAATAGCTTGAGTTAGCTGCGCATGCGTGATTGGAAAGGTTGACGACAATGCCACTTACCGCTGCTTGTTGCAATCCCAACCACAGACGAGCAAATCAAAAACGTGATCCCACGGAGATCCATGGTTTCCACAGTTCAAAGTGAAGGAAACCAACCAATGAGACTGCGTTAAATATTTAGCGATTGCGTAATCTTGATGCCAACGGAAGCTGGAAGTGCTTGCCTCAGTTCTGCGTCAATATTTCTTTGTATTTCTGGGAAGAAGAAACAGGAAAATACGGATCAAAATTATGTTATTATTTATAATTGTGGATAATTATTCTAAAACCATTTCATGTTGGCCATAGCAACATATGCTATAAATGAACTAGTGGAAACCGGAAGCTAACATAATAGTTTCTTCCGGAAATTACTGGATCCCAAAAAAAATTGTACATTAATCTTGTTAGAAAATTAATAAGGCAGGAAACTATTTTTTTATTGACAATTATTTGGCATTTTATTTTCTTTTTCTTCACTGTCCTTTGTTGGGCTCCTTCGGAGCATGGGCGTTGAGTCCGAGGGCTTGATATTTGGAAGCAAAGAACAAGTCCATTGCACCCTACCAAGGTTAACATTACATGCAACAAAGAACGTTCGCAGATGGTTCTGGCACTCTCATAATATAAAACAGATTGCCTCAGAAATAATCATTGCAAGTGTACACCAATTACATTGACTCGCACTCATATGATGACCAACTATAATGTTGACCCCTATGCTCCTTGAGAATATTAGAAAAAGAACATAGCTATAGATTTAGCCTTATGGAGGATGAAGGAAAGAATGGGTTTAAAAGGGTTGTCGCCTCCGTCCTGTCGGCGTGGACTGGCGTGCTGAGGTAGGTTGTAGACGGAACCTGTATTGATTCACCAGGGTAACCAAAACAGGCAATTACTATCAATTTTCATACACCATGCAACAAAATCTCCTATATATTTTTTATGTGCTCCCTAATATAATCGACGGCCCATGTTTCTAGGTTGTATGGGGCGTGTCTCAACAAAACTCTATTTAAAAACAAACCAAGAGGGCAGATTTTCTGATTGTATCATGGCGTCCAGTCATGGCGTCCAGTCATGGTGTCCAGTCATGGCGTCCAGTCATGGCGTCCAGTCATGGCGTCCAGTCATGGCGTCAGGTCATGGCGTCCAGTCATGGTGCCCAGTCATGGTGTCCAGTCATGGCGTCCAGTCATGGCGTCCAGTCATGGTGTCCAGTCATGGCGTCCAGTCATGCTAGGATTTATTGTTCTTTTTGTGTGTGTTTTCAAATTGTTATTTGTGGTAACGACGAGCGGCCAAGTGTTAGAGTGCCTGCTTCTCCATTGCAAAGTTACCGGGTTCGACACCACTACCTTCATACTCCAGTCTACCCAGCTGTTAATGGGTACATGACTCTTATCTTTAGTTAGGGATGCAAAAGCAGCGAGGAAGGGCACTGGTCACTCCACTTTGTAAAGCTGACACTTAGTGTATGTGACGTCTCTAACACTTCACACCCTACAGCAGCATCTCATATGGAACTATCTTTATCTCTTCTGTTTATTTATGGTAGGACGGTTAATGGTAAGAATGGTTGTGGTATCTTTATGGTAGGACGGTTAATGGTATAAATGGTTGTGGTTTCTTTATGGTAGGACGGTTAATGGTAAAAATGGTTGTGGTTTCTTTATGGTAGGACGGTTAATGGTAAAAATGGTTGTGGTTTTTTATGGTAGGACGGTTAATGGTAAAAATGGTGGTGGTTTTTTATAGTAGGACGGTTAATGGTAAGAATGGTTGTGGTATCTTTATGGCAGGACGGTTAATGGTAAAAATGGTTGTGGTTTTTTTATGGTAGGACGGTTAATGGTAAAAATGGTTGTGGTTTTTTATGGTAGGACGGTTAATGGTAAAAATGGTTGTGGTTTTTTTATGGTAGGACGGTTAATGGTAAAAATGGTTGTGGTTTTTTATGGTAGGACGGTTAATGGTAAAAATGGTTGTGGCTTCTTTATGGTAGGACGGTTAATGGTAAAAATGGTTGAGGTTTCTTTATGGTAGGACGGTTAATGGTAAAAATGGTTGTGGTTTCTTTATAGTAGGACGGTTAATGGTAAAAATGGTTCTGGTTTTTTATGGTAGGACGGTTAATGGTAAAAATGGTTGTGGTTTCTTTATGGTAGGACGGTTAATGGTAAAAATGGTTGTGGTTTTTTATGGTAGGACGGTTAATGGTAAAAATGGTTGTGGTTTTTTATGGTAGGACGGTTAATGGTAAAAATGGTTGTGATTTCTTTATGGTAGGACGGTTAATGGTAAGAATGGTTTTGGTTTCTTTATGGTAGGACGGTTAATGGTAAAAATGGTTGTGGTTTCTTTATGGTAGGACGGTTAATGGTAAAAATGGTTGTGGTTTCTTTCATTTAATATTGTTATACTTGTCTTTAACCTTTTTCTTCAACTGCCCAGCTATTTGCTGCAGGCGATAATGTCTCTCCATACTTGTGCCCCCCATCCCCCTCCCCCTCTTTTCTGTCAGTCCTTCAGGTCTGCCTTGACTCTCTTCCACATTTTCCTTCACTCTCTTTTTCAATTAAACCCCATACAGAAATCAACAGAAAATGACCGAATGAAAACAATAACGACCATGTTTTTAAATCATCTACGGGCAATTACTGAGATTAATGTCACGCATGGCGCTCATAGTCTTTCAGGTTTCCTGTTCGTATTATTGTATCTTCACTTCAGTTTTCCTGTTCGTATTGTTGTATCTTCACTTCAGTTTTCCTGTTCGTGTTGTTGTATCTTCACTTCAGTTTTCCTGTTCGTGTTGTTGTATCTTCACTTCAGTTTTCCTGTTCGTGTTGTTGTATCTTCACTTCAGTTTTCCTGTTCGTGTTGTTGTATCTTCACTTCAGTTTTCTTGTACGTGTTGTTGTATCTTCACTTCAGTTTTCCTGTTCGTGTTGTTGTATCTTCACTTCAGTTTTCCTGTTCGTGTTGTTGTATCTTCAATTCAATTTTCCTGTTCGTGTTGTTGTATCTTCACTTCAGTTTTCCTGTACGTATTGTTGTATCTTCACTTCAGTTTTCCTGTTCGTGTTGTTGTATCTTCACTTCAGTTTTCCTGTTCGTTTTGTTGTATCTTCACTTCAGCTTTCCTGTACGTGTTGTTGTATCTTCACTTCAGTTTTCCTGTTCGTGTTGTTGTATTTTCACTTCAGTTTTCCTGTTCGTGTTGTTGTATCTTCACTTCAGTTTTCCTGTTCCTGTTGTTGTATCTTCATTTCGGTTTTCCTGTTCCTGTTGTTGTATCTTCACTTCAGTTTTCCTGTACGTGTTGTTGTATCTTCACTTCAGTTTTCCTGTACGTGTTGTTGTATCTTCAATTCAGTTTTCCTGTTCGTGTTGTTGTATCTTCACTTCAGTTTTCCTGTTCGTGTTGTTGTATCTTCACTTCAGTTTTCCTGTTCGTGTTGTTGTATCTTCACTTCAGTTTTCCTGTTCGTGTTGTTGTATCTTCACTTCAGTTTTCCTGTTCGTGTTGTTGTATCTTCACTTCAGTTTTCCTGTTCGTGTTGTTGTATCTTCACTTCAGTTTTCCTGTTCGTGTTGTTGTATCTTCACTTCAGTTTTCCTGTTCGTGTTGTTGTATCTTCACTTCAGTTTTCCTGTTCGTGTTGTTGTATCTTCACTTCAGTTTTCCTGTTCGTGTTGTTGTATCTTCACTTCAGTTTTCCTGTTCGTGTTGTTGTATCTTCACTTCAGTTTTCCTGTTCGTGTTGTTGTATCTTCACTTCAGTTTTCCTGTTCCTGTTGTTGTATCTTCACTTCAGTTTTCCTGTTCGTGTTGTTGTATCTTCACTTCAGTTTTCCTGTTCGTGTTGTTGTATCTTCACTTCAGTTTTCCTGTTCCTGTTGTTGTATCTTCACTTCAGTTTTCCTGTTCCTGTTGTTGTATCTTCACTTCAGTTTTCCTGTACGTGTTGTTGTATCTTCACTTCAGTTTTCCTGTTCGTGTTGTTGTATCTTCACTTCAGTTTTCCTGTTCGTGTTGTTGTATCTTCACTTCAGTTTTCCTGTTCTTGTTGTTGTATCTTCACTTCAGTTTTCCTGTTCGTGTTGTTGTATCTTCACTTCAGTTTTCCTGTTCGTGTTGTTGTATTTTCTGAAGAGACAAAGAAGGAGTAGGAATACTGCACCCTCATGCATGTCGTACACGGCTACTAATGTGAGGTTGTGCATGACAATGGCAACCTCACCGTGTAAAAGAAATTGCCACAAAAACCGCTGCTGCAATCCCGTGTGAGTCCGTGATGGAGGCTTCACGTTAGGGGACTAGCAGCAGTGGTAGTCCTAGGCTCCGTTAGGAGCTCAAAGTAAAATAATAATGATGACGATAATGATGACGATAATGATGACGATAATGATGATGATGCCAACCCGTTTGTCAGTTGTATCGTTGAAATGTTGCCGTTTGTCAGTTGTATCGTTGAAATGTTGCCGTGTGTCAGTTGTATCGTTGAAATGTTGCCGTTTGTCAGTTGTATCGTTGAAATGTTGCCGTTTGTCAGTTGTATCGTTGAAATGTTGTCGTTTGTCATTTGTATCGTTGAAATTTTGCCGTTTGTCAGTTGTATCGTTGAAATGTTGCCGTTTGTCAGTTGTATCATTTAAATGATGCCCTTTACAACGTTATCTCATATCATGGTGATAATGATAACATTTTGTGGAGACTTGTTAAGTTGAGGACAAATCTTTTGTTCCGCGTGTCTTACTTGCGTGCTTTCATTTTTAAATTACTTGAAATGTCAGTTCTTTTTTTATTTCTATTTCCCATTTCCCGACATGCTAGCAGAAGTAATAATTTCGAAGGCACGATTATGTTCTGAAAGTAATCCTGGAATAGTCTATAGCAGGTAAAGGTAATACCAGGTTGGTAAATGTTTGGCGTTGGCTGTAAATGCACGCTTTGTAATCCGACTGACGGACCCAACTAGAATGAATGAATAATATACTTCAGATGTAAAATAATTGGTATGAACCGTTCTTGAAAGTACCACGTTCTGGGCGGGGCACTCTACAGCGCTGCTAAACCTGGCGACACAATGGATGGCATCTCAAACATAAAATAATGGTCTAAAGTATGACGTACGAGGCTCTGTTTAATATCACGGCACTATTATTCTGAACTCAAGATCTCCTCCATGTTGCTAAATTAGGCCATGTGCTATCATTCTGAGAAGGATGAACTGTAATGTCGTGCCACGTTTTTGCCTCGTTTGTAGAATTTTCTAGAATTTTTTTTCCCTCCTTTGTTTTCTTGGATAGTGTGTAAATGTCACAAAGTAGATACAAGAATAAAGTGCATATGTGTGATGGGCAATTTTACGTAAATTTGAAGTCTCCATGAGTATTTGCATGCTCGCATTTCATGAAACACTTGGATACACCTTACAGTTTAGCGAATTACCTGTTCTTCTATCTGTCTATCTGCTTTTTCGTCTATCTGCACACTTCTTTATATAATTTGTACATCTATAAATATCAAGCTATGTAGTCGTCCGTCAAGATAAGCCTGATAGACAACTAAATATCAATGAAACAAAAGGTCTGTTTATCTATCATAAACCTGTCCGCGTATTTGTCAAAAGTCTGGTGTTTTAATCAAAATAAATGTGTCTGGTCATTTATTCAAATAAATGTGTCTGGTTAGTTAACGAAATAAATGTGTCGGGTTAGTTATCGAAATAAGTTTGTCTGGTTAGTTATTCAAATAATTCTGTCTGGTTATTAATCCAAATAAATACGTCTGGTTATGTGTTCATGTATGAGTCAGTCAATTTATTGACTATAGAATTATTCGATGAATCGACCTCGATTAATACATGTAACACCAGAATATATTGCAACTTCATATTTTAGCTCTGACAAAGAAACAAGTTCAAAATCGCAAAACATATACTGACAAACAAAAAACACGTCACGTTTTTTGACATTCTAACTCTCCAGTAACAAAGCCAATGATCAGAAGTGACGCGCCATCTGACGAAACCAAATAACTTTTGCGAAATTCCAGGTCCACTCAGTTCCTAAACATACTTCATTCGTAAACATCAATCTGTCTATCTCTTGTGTCGTCTGTCTTTCTCTCAGCTTGTTAACCTAGCCAATTTCACAACCACCAGCTTATGTTGTTCTGCGACTAGTGAGCTCCGTAAAGCTTTGTCTAATATTCAGAAAGGAATAAAAACATTGATGCAACACTTTAGTTTTCACTGATGAATATAATGACTTTAGCTTTTAACCCTTTGTACACCACAACACAAGCAATTGATCTTTCGAGTGTCTATTACCTTGCGAAATCATAACAGTATCGGTATTCATATTGATTACATTGCTTTTTGATCAATAAGATTTGGCTAGGTATGAACATTGTTAGCGAAAATGAGCTCATTATATCTGAAAGTAGGAGTTGGTTGTTTCGTAAGGTAAGACGCATCGCGGGTAACGCCCGAACTACATTACGGAAAATATGAAATTAGGTCATGGGATTTCTTCAATTTGTTCACGAACTAAGGCTTATCTGCGATCGAAACAACGTCTGCACTGCTTTGATAAAGATGAAGTCCCCCGCCTGAAATCAAAGGGGAAGGTCAAAGGCATGTTGCACCAACACTGTAATGTTTGTGTAAATGTTAATTCAGTTAGAGAAAGTAGGTCATGATGCGGGATGTATGATGCTTCTGACGCGTCAAGGTCTAAAAGATTTCATTAATCTTGGAAATTTGAGAAGTCGAATAATGACGACATTGTTCTCAATGTCACCCAACTTTCTCACTGTTGCTAACGTCATGTTGAAAGTGAGCACGTACATTTTGCAATCATTACATTCTTATGCAATGTCTTTACTGTAAGGTAAATGTAAGTAATATGTTTACAAAATAACAGCAGTTTGTTTTGATCAGCGACATGTAAGGAGGATCCCGTTACACGCCCATTGAGGCATATTGGAAATATGGTGTTAGGCCAGTATTTTCTTGACCATCGGCACACTAGGGGTGATGTGGTCAGCATCTCGCCGGCCGCCTTAACCTTCCCAGAAGTTGCTCTGGTACCCAATTGGCTGGGTCGACCCAGGAGCCGTTTGCGGCCTAAAAAAAATCCCACCTGATCTGGGGATCGAACCATGCACCACTGAGCCAGTGCACTAACCACTATGCTACTGCGTCTCCCGACATGTAAAATACAATGTTATTAATTCATTTCTTGTTAGTATATTTTGTTCCTTAAGGAGCAAGGAGCCATCACTACAGCTGGCCAGTTTACAGGAAGCCTGCTCAAAATCCCTGGTAATCTTGTAGTTATGATTTATGTAGCCATTTATCTTACATGATGACGTGACCAGCAACTTACACAATGTCATGTTAGTCGTCTCTTACAAACTGCTTGAAATATCAATAGTCCTATCCCCTCCTCTCCCATGTCACGTGGTTGATAACCCCATTACGTACAACAAACGTCTACGACAACCACAGTTGCAATAACATATAAATAATTTGGTGCAGGCTTCCTGTAAGGAGGCTCGTGGCAGTGGTGGTTCCTTACTTTATAGGGAGCTAACAGGGACAGAAATGATAACCTTGGTTTAAACAAATAACAACAACTCATAACGGTAGTGCCGTAGCGGATACTACTGAAAAAGAGTGAAGTGTTAGAGACGTCACCATTGCTAGGGTCCAGCTTTTTTATGAGGAAAGGCAAAGCCAGGGTACTCACTTAGAGCTGGGTAGATTGGGGAGTGACGTTACTTCAATCGCCGAACCCGGTGTGGTGAAGTGGGAAGTTATAAATACTTATAGGGAACTTAGTCTACTGACTGAGATCAGCTGTGAAGGTATCTATATCTATTAAGAGTAGTGTATTATAGATAACCTTACTTGCTACCACATATCTATATATCTCAGTCAGAATTATTCTGGAATAGTGTGATGCTACGTTATGTGTCTAGGGTATGAGTATGGTGAAGTGTAAGTCACAACAACAGACAGATACACAATTTAATTTAATCCACTACTCTTGACAACACTGTGACACTCACATACATATAACACTCTACAAAGATATCTTAAAAGAGTCACTGATGAACTTTCAAATAACAATATGTATTCATTACTGGCATGAATGAATATGTGTCCTGATTCAACTACAAGGGAACCAGGAATCACAATCAATTTAAATTACAAATTATGTACAGAATGTATTTAATATGAATATTGTAGTGACATATATTATTACAAATGTTCTATGAGTGTCAGTTGTGTAGTAGTAAAATGAGGTAATACTGGTTTTGTTTTGTTCAAGCTCTGTTGGTATTGGTCATCATGACTTCAATAGTTTGTCTTTAGGGACTATTATTGGAGATGTTCACAGTTCCTGATTTTAAGACAAGTAAATTCCCTTCTGAATGGTATTTTTATAAAGTTATTTCAAGATGAGGGGACATAATGTTGAGCTCAGCTGGCCAACTCTGCTTATCTTGAGTGATGGCGGCAGGAGAGGACTCCTCTGCTCGAATTCTCTTCTGGGCTCTGGAGACACCTCACTGATAGCTAAAAGACCAAGGAGTATGCTGTCCGACACTGGATTCAGCAAATCTCTGACCAGATGCTGCTCAGTACCATCAAGACCACTGTCCCACAATTCATACGAATAACACAGATACGTTGATTAGCAATGAATTTTGGCACAAACTGGCACAAATTTCCTTCTGCTTATCTTCCAGGCTTTTATTGAGCCAAATATAAGCTGGCTTCAACGCACTGATGCTTTATCAAGTGTATTTAAACAAGTGGTTTCGAACTAACGCTCCCAAGTGTGTATATCAGCGAGACTGGCCAATGAGCCACGTTTCGACAAGTGTTTGAAAAAATGTTATCTTTTCCCGTCTCCCCTAACAACCAAGATAGTATTTATAGCCCGACCAATCGTGGTTAGGCTTTCATTTGTTGCGCTCCAATCAATTTGAAGTTTACATGGTAGGCTATTTCTGTAACGTAAATTTTTTCCAAACACGTTAAAAAAAAAATCTTATGAGCAGAAATGATTTTATGCTGTCAGGCACCCCCAATATTTTATTTTGGGTATAATTTATTAATTCCTGGACTATTTGCGTAACGTTTTACATATTATTTGTCAGCAAGCCCTAAGGAACCCAAAAATACTAATTTAAAGGAGCTACGTGGCTGCGTTCAAAATATGCAATTTCTTCTACCTCCTGTTTGGAAGATGTGCTGTCTGGGTACTGTTATGTGTTCAACCGTAAACCCATCTATTGTTATCTTTTCTAATAAGAGTCTGTTATGATTTATAAACCTAACTCTGGGAAAGGGTAGTGTATTTTATCACTGTCCGTCTGAAAAAGTTAGTGCTTGTAGACTTACACGCGTGATGCCGGCATTTGTATATCGCGCGTCGCGTGTTGCATGCGTTCCTGATTTTCAGCCCTCCCCTCTCGCTATCCTTTTGTCCATCTGTTCGTTCGTTTTGGTAACGTAATATAATTAATGTTAGGATTAATTTAGGTCATTACGCAGTACGTCTCAATGTTTTTCTTAGAAATGCAGCACACGTTTCATTGAAGAAAGCGGGTATAATACAGTAAGCTTTTACTATCAACGTGAAAGCGTTACAATTTGCAGACGAAGCAGAAAACAAGGGGGATTTCGAGTACATTCTTGGTGACAGCACTGTCATTTTACCATTGCTCTTCTCTTTATTAATTTTATTTGTTAGGCTTCATATTTACCTAATAATTTATATATGTGGATTAGAATATTTCATGACACCTCCCCTCTTAAAACAGACATTATATGTCAGTCCTTTATTCTATATACACATAGAGAAATTTATTATTATTTCTGGGGTTTACGGTGATTCTCATCACACGGATGGCGGCTTAAAAAATCCGCTCCCAGATTGGTTTTTCCAGATATATATTCAATGCTAAAATTATATGGAGCCAGAAGCAAAGACCATCGGAGTAACCTAGAGTTCTCATGCTTAGCCTGTGCTAAAAACGATAAAGGTTTGTGGTCAGTTTGCAACTTAAATGCCTTCCCATATAGATAAATATTGAATTTCTTTATTGCCCATATTACTGCAAGACATTCTTTTTCGCTAGTTGAGTAGTTGATTTCAGCTTTATTCAACTTTCTGCTAGCATATGCCACTGGGCTTAATTCCCCATCCAATGCATCTGATTTCTGTAGTAAAGTTGCACCTAACCCAATATTACTTGCATCCGTCCTTACTATGAATTCTTGACTTAAGTCAGGTAATTTCAAAATGGGTTTACTTGTGAGCTTTTCCTTCAATTCTTGGTAAGTCATTTCACATTGTGGTGTCCATGTAATGCGATCTGGAAGTCCTTTACGTGTCAATTCCGTTAAAGGTGCACATATGGAATTAAAGTTTTTGATATACTTCTGGTAGAAACCACATAATGAGACAAAGGATCTCACGTCCTTCTTGGTTTGTGGTCTCGGGGCTTTCTGTAGTTTTTCTAAATTCTTTGGGTCAGGGGTCATGTTTCCCTGATAAACTGTGTGTCCCAAAAATTCCAATTCTTTACATCCAACGCAACATTTGGTTGGTCGGGCTGTTAAATTTGCCTCCCTAAGTCGATCAAACAGCATGTTCAGAGAGTCAATGTGTTCCTCAAATGTTTCTGTTGCTATAAGGATATCATCCATAAAATTTGTTATACAGGGATTATTCAGAGGATCCAATAATTTTCTCATCATTCTAGAGAAGACACTAGGCGCATTCTTCAATCCAAATGGCAATCTATTAAACTCATAGTGTCCTTCTGAGGTACTAAAAGCTAGGTATGGTCTAACCTCAGGCTTTACTGGAATCTGATAGTATCCTTTACTCAGATCCACTTTTGAGAAATATTTAGCTTTATTTAGTCTGGCAAACAGCTGATTTGTATCCGGCAATGGATCCACCTGTCCTTCTGTAATAGCATTCAGTCTCCTGTAATCTATACAGAGTCTATGTTCTCCAGAGGGCTTCCTTAAGAGTACAACACCGGAACTATACGAAGACTCACTGTGCGAAATAATTCCTTCCTTCAATAGATAGTCTATCTCTTCCTTCAAAGCTTTTTCCTTAGCAAACGGAATCGAATATGGTTTCATACAGACAGGTGTGGAGTCTATGAGTTTCATATCATATTCCAATAGGTTTGTATGCCCTGGTCGGTCTGTTAACACCTCTGCATGATTATTTAGAACCTGTTGCACTCTCTCTTTCTGAGTTTTCGTTAAATGTGTACTGATTTTCACCTGTGCTGCTGTCTCACAGGGGTGTAATGGATATTCAAATGATGAAAGTGGTTCCTTTTTCATCTCCATGGCGATGGACAAGGTCAACAAGTGTGTCTCTTCCTGATGTTCTCTTTCCAAATATTTCTTCAGGAGATTCACATGATAGATTTTTTTCTTTCCCCTTCTTATCTATCTTATAATTTGTTCTAGACACCTTCTCTAGAACTGTATATGGACCCTGCCATCCAATTTGTAACTTATTCTGACTCCCGGGCAAAAGAAGCAGTACCTTCTCTCCCACAGCCAAATTTCTGTCTTTCGCCTTCCTGTTATAATAGGCAGCATGTTTCTTCCTGGCTTGTTTCAAATTTTCATTGGCAAGTTTCCAGCCAGTTTTCAACCGAGTGGTCAGCTCATTCACATATTGGTATGAAGATGTAATGTTTTCCTCTGCCTTTTCATCAGTCCACGTTCTTAACAAAGCTACATATGGACCTTTAATTGTGTGGACCTATTTGTCCATGCACCGGTATGGTCTCTTCCACTTGAAGCTTTATAGTGATGATTTTTCCTCCCAGAATTATCATTCACAAAACGACCGCTACCAATTTTTCTTTTGGGGCTTTCTCCCCTCTTAAAATTCTTGATGAGAGATTTCCTCCCTACATCCTCTTCCTCCAGTTTGTTTAAGTCCGATTGAGGGATTGTCGGCTTATCCTGAGGTAAGACATCTTTTTGCACTCTCCGCATAGTGGCCATTGTAAAACAGTTAAGTGAAGCTTGTCCGTGAAAAGGGGCTTCCCATTCCATTTGGTCCACTTTATCAAATCTATTTTTCCTTTTATTGTCAGGCCTGATTTTGCCCCGTGGCGTGTCCAGGTCCTGATCCATGTTCCCACTTGTGGGTGTTCCCTCATGTGCTATGCTACACCTTTCTACAAAATTCTCAATGTCCCATCTTGCTTTGGGCCAATAATAATTATGAGCCACCTTTTGAATGATGGTACCTATCTTCTCATGGTCCCCATCTGGTTTCACATGTAGGCTCCTTATTAATTCTGTCCTGTATCTTTTTGGAAGAACCAGCTGTCCGTGACCATTGGATCTAGCTCCAGTCTTCCTATACATCAACTTGTTTTTCATGTAGAAATCTCCCTTGCCTGGAGTTGTATGACAAGTTGACAATTTTCTGAAACAAGGCTTGAGTGTTTTATCCCCAGCCTGTGCCTTCCTCATCTCTTCTGGAGTGGTATCTAACATAATATCCTCCTCCTGTCTTGAGGTCGACCTGACCTGAAGGGTTGCCATATACACAGGTTTCCTTCTGCAACGGTCAGTGTCATGATTGTCCATCTGACAATTCTTACACCACCTTTTTCCTTGGTTGAAAGATTTTCTTTCATCATATTTCCTTTCATCGAATTGTGGGAATTTATTTTTATTGTCATACCGTGGCCTATCAAATTGGTGCTTACCTTTATTTTGATCCCTAGGATCAAATTTATTAAAGTTCTGTGGTGCCCTAAAGTTGTCCACCTGTTTCTTTTTATTACCTGTTACCTCTGCTTGAGCTGCTTGATACCTTTCAGCAACATTTAGCAACTCACCCAGCCTCTCTGCACCTTGTTCCATGAGAAACTTTTTCAGGTCTGGAGCCATGGACTCTCTTAGTTGCTCTATAAGGACCATTTCCTTAAGATCTTGGGTTTTCCCCAGAGAAGTCCATTTCTCCAAGTATGTCTCTATTCGTGCAGAGAACTGGTGATAGGTTTCACCTGACAGTAGTTTAGCATTCCTAAATTTTTTCCTGTAAAACTCTGCATTCTTTTCATACCTTAACAAAAGAGCCTGCTTTAGCATGTCATAATTTTCCTGATCACCTCTGCTCATTTTTGCAAAAACTTCATAAGCTGCCCCACGAAGTCCCTGAGATAACTTTAAGCTCCACCTTTCTCTCTCTAACCCATACGTGGTAGCTAATAGTTCATACCTATTTATATAGCTCTCAATATCATCGTCTTTCTCAACAAAATGATCTAAATGAAAATTCATAGCTGAGGTTGAGGCTCCCTGAGTAACCGTAGCATCAGAGGCAAAGGGACTGGCACCATTTTCAGGAGCATGGCCTTGAAACTCCAACTCCCTTAGTCGTAATTCATGTTCCCTTTGTAATCTTTTATCTTCTGCTTCCCTTTCTGCAGCTAATTTCCTCTCTTCCCTTTCTGCAGCTTGTCTTCTTTCCTCGGCTTCCAATGCTTTAGCCTCTTTGTCAGCCTCAATCTGCAACCTCTTAGTCTCAGCCTCAGCTTCAAATTGTAACTTCTTAATTTCCCTTTCAGCCTCTAACCTTCTTTCGGCTTCTTTTTCTAATCTTCTTTCTTCGCGTTCAATAAATTTGTCACATTCCGTTGTGACATAGGCAACCATAACTTGCCCATCTAATCCTAACTCTTTTGCAGTCTGAACCGCAGCAGATCGAAATTTGGCCAGGTCCGCCATTGTCTATTATGTAAATTTATACAATGTCTAACCAACAATTCAATCTCTAATGGACAACACAGGCACCGTGAGCTCAACCTTATTTAATTCCACCCAAGGATACCTTTTAATTCTTATATTCCCTGAAGTGAATTACCCCCCAATATTTTTAATAGTTAAAGATTCAAAATCCCAAGAGCGAGACCCCAATATATGTGGTGAAGTGGGAAGTTATAAATACTTATAGGGAACTTAGTGTACTGACTGAGATCAGCTGTGAAGGTATCTATATCTATTAAGAGTAGTGTATTATAGATAACCTTACTTGCTACCACATATCTATATATCTCAGTCAGAATTATTCTGGAATAGTGTGATGCTACGTTATGTGTCTAGGGTATGAGTATGGTGAAGTGTAAGTCACAACAACAGACAGATACACAATTTAATTTAATCCACTACTCTTGACAACACTGTGACACTCACATACATATAACACTCTACAAAGATATCTTAAAAGAGTCACTGATGAACTTTCAAATAACAATATGTATTCATTACTGGCATGAATGAATATGTGTCCTGATTCAACTACAAGGGAACCAGGAATCACAATCAATTTAAATTACAAATTATGTACAGAATGTATTTAATATGAATATTGTAGTGACATATATTAGTACAAATGTTCTATGAGTGTCAGTTGTGTAGTAGTAAAATGAGGTAATACTGGTTTTGTTTTGTTCAAGCTCTGTTGGTATTGGTCATCATGACTTCAATAGTTTGTCTTTAGGGACTATTATTGGAGATGTTCACAGTTCCTGATTTTAAGACAAGTAAATTCCCCTCTGAATGGTATTTTTATAAAGTTATTTCAAGATGAGGGGACATAATGTTGAGCTCAGCTGGCCAACTCTGCTTATCTTGAGTGATGGCGGCAGGAGAGGACTCCTCTGCTCGAATTCTCTTCTGGGCTCTGGAGACACCTCACTGATAGCTAAAAGGACCAAGGAGTATGCTGTCCGACACTGGATTCAGCAAATCTCTGACCAGATGCTGCTCAGTACCATCAAGACCACTGTCCCACAATTCATACGAATAACACAGATACGTTGATTAGCAATGAATTTTGGCACAAACTGGCACAAATTTCCTTCTGCTTATCTTCCAGGCTTTTATTGAGCCAAATATAAGCTGGCTTCAACGCACTGATGCTTTATCAAGTGTATTTAAACAAGTGGTTTCGAACTAACGCTCCCAAGTGTGTATATCAGCGAGACTGGCCAATGAGCCACGTTTCGACAAGTGTTTGAAAAAATGTTATCTTTTCCCGTCTCCCCTAACAACCAAGATAGTATTTATAGCCCGACCAATCGTGGTTAGGCTTTCATTTGTTGCGCTCCAATCAATTTGAAGTTTACATGGTAGGCTATTTCTGTAACGTAAATTTTTTCCAAACACGTTAAAAAAAAATCTTATGAGCAGAAATGATTTTATGCTGTCAGGCACCCCCAATATTTTATTTTGGGTATAATTTATTAATTCCTGGACTATTTGCGTAACGTTTTACATATTATTTGTCAGCAAGCCCTAAGGAACCCAAAAATACTAATTTAAAGGAGCTACGTGGCTGCGTTCAAAATATGCAATTTCTTCTACCTCCTGTTTGGAAGATGTGCTGTCTGGGTACTGTTATGTGTTCAAACGTAAACCCATCTATTGTTATCTTTTCTAATAAGAGTCTGTTATGATTTATAAACCTAACTCTGGGAAAGGGTAGTGTATTTTATCACTGTCCGTCTGAAAAAGTTAGTGCTTGTAGACTTACACGCGTGATGCCGGCATTTGTATATCGCGCGTCGCGTGTTGCATGCGTTCCTGATTTTCAGCCCTCCCCTCTCGCTATCCTTTTGTCCATCTGTTCGTTCGTTTTGGTAACGTAATATAATTAATGTTAGGATTAATTTAGGTCATTACGCAGTACGTCTCAATGTTTTTCTTAGAAATGCAGCACACGTTTCATTGAAGAAAGCGGGTATAATACAGTAAGCTTTTACTATCAACGTGAAAGCGTTACAATTTGCAGACGAAGCAGAAAACAAGGGGGATTTCGAGTACATTCTTGGTGACAGCACTGTCATTTTACCATTGCTCTTCTCTTTATTAATTTTATTTGTTAGGCTTCATATTTACCTAATAATTTATATATGTGGATTAGAATATTTCATGACACCCGGTAATTTCACCGCCAGAGGGAAACACTCTAATTGCTCAGCCACTAGGACAGTTCTTGATAGAAGGAAATAATACAATTAAAAAATAAACTCATTTCTTCATTACATTTATTCTCTCTATACTTTTAGCCGGAGCTAAACGTGTTTAGTCATTGAGTAATTTTATTTCCAAATAAGAGTTCTATTTATCTACACGCTAACAAGTAATGATACCCTACAATTTGTTGCAGTGTGCGAGTAATTTCACAGTACAAAGTTTTATTACGTCATCTGACATTTCTTGGCATCAACAATTCTTGTGGAACAATCTAGACGTTAAATTATCATGCATGATTCTAGATAAAGACTCGAAGGCTGCACATATCTCATGTAGGGACGCCGCCAAAATATTGATACCATTACGTATACAAATAAACATCACGTGATATACGATATTTCACAGTTTGACACTTCAAGCGTTAGAGTCAAAGCATGCTTCGATAGCCCTTCAGCAACCACGAAGTGGTTCATTGATGCGTGATGCCATATGATGATGGATGGTATCCGCATGTCTGGTTTTGTGTAGTGTGCAGATGTGTTCAGTCAAACAATGTTCATACAAAAATAACAGGGCAATCCACATAGGACGTCAGTAAACTCACGACGTATAAAGTCAATGATTCTTGTAACAGCCGTTGACGTTTTTCTTCATTATTTATTGTGGACGCCACAGTGACAAAATGGTTACGCGAATATGTAGGCACATCAAACAGTCATTATCACAGCAACATTCAATACAGCAATAGACGGTAGACAGCATTACAATGATGAGTCAGATGCATGTTATATTTCATAGTGCTGTAAATGTAGTCAGGTGAAAAACTCCATCCTTTTCTATAACAGCCAGGAGATAACCAGATGTATGAGATCAGTTCACTCTCCTTAGTCTGACTTCAGCAAGACAGACACGTCTGCCGAAGTATAAATAATGTCCTCAAAAATATCCTCTAGATAATAAAGGTTTTCCAAACCTAGTTCATTTAACAAAGTAGCAAGTAATGGTCCTTGCGACATGCATCAACCGATGCAGTACAATACAGCGACATGTGAGCTGGGAAAACATCTCGTGACGACGACTTTCGAAGACAGGCTATGAATCGAAATCGCTCACGACCAAAAATCGATAGAGTTAATGGAAAGTCAATTTACCTTGCCTTCAGGAAATACACAGAAATATCACGCCTCCCGACATGTGGGAAACACTAGAGGTATTATCTCGAATAAACGAAATATCCATTAAGAGGACTACACATCCCTGACAGAACAAAAAATAGCGGAGATCCCTCTTCAACGAGGCATCTCTTTCGCCATTCAAATCGCTCACTCCACTAGTGGTGGGCGGAAACCGATCGACCAAAAAACAAGACCAGTCATGCGCAGTCCAGCGCAAAAAGACCACAGCTCAAAACTTAACTGCATTCAATACCAACGCGGAAGACAAATGCTTACCGAGAAAAGTGACTATAAATTTCAAGCAGTTGTTGCCCTTGCGTTATAAAATAGATATTGTAATAAAACGATGTTGCGAGAATTTATCACGCAACATATCACCACCTCCTCCCGATAAAAAAAAAATGTGGAACATATTTTTTTTTTTTTTTTAAATATCAAAGAGCATGCGATAAGCGGCTCAAAACGCACGAATTATGCGCTGATAATTAATTAAATTGCCTAACATGAGGCTAAATATAGAGTGTCTGGTGAGGATATACCTCAACAGAAAAATAAATATGTCTCAAAAAATATTCACATCGGGGAGGTGTCACCAACACACATCACGTTAGCATGTAAACACAATATACGTATGCAAGTTACCATAATCATCATTAAACAGCATACTCTAATATTGTCTTTAAAAATGGATGTACAAATCTGATAGGAAAATTTAAATAGTACATTCTTTGACATGTAATGACATAAGTACATAGTAAAGTTAAACTACATGACGATCCAGGACATATGCTCTGGTATTCCGAGGGTAAGTACACAATCTAGAACTCGTCATGCTTGATACTAGTAAGGTAAGTCCTCAGCTCAACAATGACATTCTGAGAAAGTACAAGCAATATAATGCTAATTAATAACTAATATGCTTCATAAGGTACAATACATTATTAATAATTGTGGCTGTTTAGTAAACTAACGGCCCTTATATTAACTACTCAGTCCTCCTCTATCATCTTAAAAAACGAACAGAAGAAGATGACAACAAAGCACGATAGTGTGTACATATAAAGTAAGTACAGATGTGCTAATCTATTGTAGAAATATAGGTGTGTTATGACTCTGTAATATATGGAAATATAGGACAGAAGTATTAGTTGGAGTCATGTGGGCATCTAGACAAAATGTCAGCCATCACATTATCCGCACCACGGATAGCTCGTACCGTGAAGTGAAAAGGTTGAAGAGCTATAGCATATCGAGTGGATCTCGAACTCTTCAAATTCTTAGTCTGAATAGCTGTAAGAGCTTTCTGATCAGTCTCTAGAATGAAATGTGCGCCCAGGAGGAATCTTTGTAGCTTTAGAATTGACCAAACCATCGCTAACAACTTACGGTCTAAAACCGAGTAGTTTTTCTCTGCCGCATTTAGTTTTCTAGAAATGTACATAACAGGATGCAGAGTATTTGCATATTCTTGCATCAGTGCTGCTCCAATCCCAGTGGATGAAGCATCACTCCGAAGAACAAAAGTCCTATCAAGAGTAGGTAATCTTAAGATGGGAGGAGAAGAAAATATATATTCTTGATTTGGTCTAGTGAAGATTGGCATTCTTCAGACCAACGGACCAGATTAGGCGAACCTTTCTTCAACAATGTTGAGAGAGGTGCCATGATCGAAGATAAATTTGGAATAAATCTCCCATAAAATTGAATTAAACCTAAGAGACTCCTAACTTGTTTCTTCGTTTTAGGAACAGAGATGTTCAGTATTTTGGAAGTATTGTGGTCTTCTGTTTTCAAGAGACCATGACCAACACGATGACCCAGGAAAGAGATTTCACCAAAACCAACAAAAGCTTTAGAAGGTTTTGCTGTCAAATTATTCTCACGTAGAGTGGACAGTAAGTCATATAACCCTAAATAGTGACTTCCCAGGTATCACTGAAGAGACAGATGTCATCTAAGTATGCGATGA
>JAMPIV010005462.1:0-22500 GCA_024509875.1 Oreohelix idahoensis
ATTCAGTAGTGACATAAGCAATCATAACTTGCCCGTCCATTCCTAACTCTTTAGCAGCCTGCATAGCAGCAGAATCAAAATTTTGCCAGTCGGCCATTTTCTAACAGGCAAATTTATACAATGTCTAACTTAAACAAGTCAATCTATAACTAATTATCTAAGGACAACCACAAGCACTGAGAGCTCAACCTTATTTAATTTCCACCCAAGGATACCTTTTAATTTTTTATTATTCCCTGAAGTGAATTACCCCCAATATATATAATAGGAGAAGATTCAAAATCCCGGACAGGACCCTAATATATATGGTAAAGTGGGATGATATAAATATTTATAGGAGACTTAGTGTACTGACTGAGATCAGCTGTGAAGGTATCTGTATCTAATAAGTGTGGTGTATTACAGATGACCTTACTTTGCTACCACATTTAGACCTCAGTCAGACTTATTCTGGAATATTGTGATGACTACGTTGAATGTCTAGGGTTATGATAGTGATGAAGTGTATGTTCACAACAACCAACAGACAGATAAACAATTTAATTTAATCCACAATACTTTACAACACTGTGACACTCACATACATAGAACACTTTATAAGAATATCTTAATAAGTCAAGTGTTAACTTTTAAAATATGTATTAATTCCTTTCAACAATAGATATCCTGATTCAACTACAAAGTGAACCAGGAATCACAATCAAATGTAATCACAAGTTGTATGTACACAATTTATAGATAGGATCTTTGTATTGACATATATTATTATTACAATATGTGTGTAAGTTGTGATGTAGTACTATGAGGTAATACTGGCTTTTCAAGCTAGGTTGTTGTTTGTCATCATGACTTCAAGTGTTTGTTTCTGGTGGAAATAATATTGGAAAGGTTCACAGTTTCTTTTATTTGAAACAAATAACTGTCCCTCTTGATTTAATGTACAGTCAATTTTAGAGGGGGTATACACAAGATTGAGCTGCTCTGGCCAACGAAATCTTAACTTCTGTGTGGGCGGCAGGAAACAGTCACCTCTGCTCGCTTGCTTCACCGTTTTCTTGAGAAACAACACTGGTCGATATCTTGAACAAGGAGTGTGCTACCAGCCTCTGGATTCAGCAAAACTCAGACCAGGTGCTGCTTTAATACTTTAGTACCACGGTCCCTGAAACAAGAAGGTTGTACCTCCTACTTCAGAACTAATTTATAATCTATTTCCACACTGAAGCACAATACATAACAAACACAGAGTTCAGCGCTGTAGGCCAACTGTTAGCTTCTCATGTAACAATATACACCAGTATTCCTCTCCCTAATGGTTACAACGCCTCTGCAATTCCAGCATTAATTCCTTCTATTCAATAAGATAGGTGTCATAGTACTATTTGGCAATCCCATGCAGTTATACTCCTCTCCGACAAGTTTTGTTCATGGTGGAGCAATATCTAGGCTTTGCCTCATGTTTGCTACTGAACCACACACATACAGACATAAATTATCAATTCACATTCAATTTTCATCAAAAAGATATCAAATATGTCTAGCTTACCACAATTCAAGGAAATATTAAACAAGTACGTTGACTGGCGATGAGTTATGGCACAATTCAGATCTGCCTCTGTCCCAGGCTTTTATTAGAAAAATATGAGCTGGTTCTCAACGCACTTGCTTCTACAAAGTTTATTTTCAAAAAGTGGCCCTGAACTGACGCTCCTAATTGACTATATCAAACGGTCTAGCCAATGAGACCATGTTTACAAAAGCATTTGAAAAAATGTACCCTTCCTACCGTTTTCATCAACAACCAAAAATAGTATTTGCAGTCGACTAATCATGTTTCGCCTTACATATAATTCTAGCCAATCAAATCGGATCTAACATGGTGGCCTCATTTCCACTAAAGCAGTGTCCAAACACGCCATTATGAGCAAATATGATCCTGTGTTGTCAGACAACACCACTATAGTATTTTGGCTATAATTTGTTAATTATTAGACTATTTGCTTAACACCTAACATATTCTTTGGCAGCAAGTCCTAAGGCACCCAAATATATAAGTTTAATGGAGCTAAGTGGCTTCGTTCAAAATATGTATTTTCTTCTACCACCCGTTCACTTCTATACGATGGGATGTCTTCTGTACTGTCAGGCTAATGTCAGGATTTCAGACGTAAAACAGTATTGTGTCATGTTTCCTAATAAGCATTAAACATGTTTTTTTAAACCTTACCTCGTATTGGTAGTGTTTTTTGTCACTTTATTTGAAAAAAATCAAGCCTGCATGCCTTTCGCGTGGGGTGGCATTAATTTCATATCGCGAGACGACGTGGTAGTATTGCATGCGTTCCTCCTTACATCTTGTAGTTTATGCAGTAGGCTTTACTAGCAAACGTGAAAGCGTTACAATTATGCAGACGAAGTAGAAAAAGGGGATTTCTTTTTAGCTAGTATGACGTTCTATAACACAGGCGTAAGCTATTGTGACCGCACTGTTCTTTTACCATTCTTCTTTCCTTTTATTGAATTAATTCGTTATGCTTTACATTTACTTTTTAATTTATATATGTGGATTAGAATTTCACGACAAAACTCTCCAGCTCTCCGCGCCATAGAGAAGCACAGAAAGCACACGGCTCTGATATAATCCTAATTTTGTGCTTGTGCTGTACTGAGAGGACTTCCAGATGTTGTTCAGACCAAAATAGGCTGTTCTTGCTTTGTTCATTCTGCTGTTGATGTCTTTGCTTGCTCCGCCATCTGGTGTTACTATGCATCCTAGGTATGTGAAGGCATCTGTCTGTTCCAGTTGTTGATTCCTTACTGATATGGGCTCAGGGTTGCTCACATTGAGCGTCATGACCTCTGTCTTCTTTAGGTTGATGTTCAAGCCCACCTGCTGGCTGAACGTATTAAGTCTATCCGTTTTTTCCTGGATGTGTTGATGTGAATGTGCTAGCAGTACAATGTCATCTGCATATTCTAGATCTTCCAATGTAGAAAATGTAGTCCATCTTATTCCTCTTGAACTGCCCTCTGTTGTCTGGCAAATCACCCAGTCTATGACTGTTAAAAATAGAGTGGTTGATAAGGGGCATCCCTGTCGTACTCCTGTCTTCACTTGAAAGGTTAGGCTGCTCTGCCCAATGCTACACGTAAAGTTGGCATAAAGGCTTTTTATAATTGACACTATGCAGCTTGGAATTCCATAAGCCCTCAGTATTTTCCATAAACTGTCCCTATGTATGCTGTGAAAAGCCTTTTCAAAATCAACGAAATTAATGTACAGCTGTCTTTGCCATTCTGAGCACTGCTCTATAATGTTCCTGAGGGTAAATATATGATTTACACATCTTCTGTTCTTTCTAAATCCTGCTTGTTCTTTCCTCAGTTTGTGGTCTACTGCTTTTGATATATATATATACATTAGTATATTTATTTATAAAATATATTAGCAACAGGGTAGCAACAGGGATAAAAGGAAAATCGATGCTTTAACAAAAATGCAGTTTAGTGGAAAGTTATCGTCTTTTAAAAAATTGAAATTTTTGTCATAGGATGCTATGAATTTTAGGCGGAGTATCAGAAGTCCATTCACCTTGTTAGTTCTTATAACTGAACTGGCCAGGTGGCTACAGTAGGTTGTCACTGGAGACTGGTTTAGCGGATGCTGGTTCTCAGCGTAGTCTTGACTTTTCCCTCACATCAGGAGTCAAGTAACTTTCGGGATCACGTTCGTTGCACGAGTAAATCTCACACGTTTTGCTGCTTTCAAGGTCTTCTAGACCCATCTCTTGTGGTTGGTGTCCAGAGCTGAGTACTAATAACTAGTATCTGAAACTGATAGAAATATATTTTCCCTTTTTGCCCATAGGCCGTCCACCAAAACAACAACTCCTTTACTTTACACAAAGACCTGAAATGCCCAAACGCATAATGTTTTAATGACTGTATCTTAAATAGTTTTATGAGGTTTTCCTACTGAGAGTGTCTACACCCTTCTTTTAAATGGCTTAGCAAAAGAACAACTACACTTATTAGTTTGTGGATAAAATCACTCTAGCTCAGGTTAAAAAAATAATCAATGTTATCCGAATTACAACTACTAATGACCATGTGTCGCTTACCCAAATAGAAATTGATCCGCTGGAATTATCTCTCCGAGAAAGTGTCAGAGGAATGCACGCAACTGTATAACTAGAAGATAGTAATACACTTCGAGGAACCAGCGTCGCTTCTGCAAGTAGGGATGGATTTAAAGAACTCCCTTACATACCAAAAATTTGGCTCTGAAATCGAACAGGTGTACAGAAAAAGCGGCAAATTTTCCCCGTTGCAGAGTCAATGCACGTTTACTCCTTCCTCTATTTGGACAAGATGTGAGAGTCCTGTCTCTACTTTGACAGGGAGATTCCTCCAGCACACACAGGTATTACAAGGTTACCCCGCGCTAGCCGACGGACAGTAAAAGCGTTGCGCGTCCAGTGGTTTTATTTTGTTCGTAGATTTCAAACGAACGAGAGGACCATTCACCGACCAACAACACAGAAGCCTTTTGTCAGCTAATTTAGAATAAAAAAAGTTACGCGTGTGGGGCGTCCTCTAACGATGCCAGAGAAGAGACTGATACGTAGAAAAATGCGCGGCAATGCGTCGAAGTACCAATAAAATTAAAATAGGGCGTTGACAAAAACAGGTAGGCAAATCGCGTAACTGACAGCTGAGTTGGCCGAAAAATTCAAATCAACTCAGCACATGCGTATTTGTATCAAAGTTCTTGCAAAATGTTTTGGATTACTCCGTCATTTTCCTTCATCTTCTGTTTATACCCTCCCTTTCTCTCTCTCTCTCTCTCTCTTTCCCCCCCCCCCCCCCCCCCCCCTCCGGCAGTTTCTTCATAATGCGCTTCTCCATTCCTTATCAGAGCAAAATAAAATGCATTTGAATGAATAATATACGATTGATGAATCGTGACGAACCACAATGCCAACTAGGCACTACAACAGAATTGCTTCGTGGACAGCGGACATTAGTTATCCTGACCGCTCAACGTAACTATGGAATTTCTGACCGACGACCGACCCTGACTAATTGTAGACGCAATTACTTCTATAAGTTTCCTATTCACCAGTATCAGCCATGTAACACAAGACAGAGTCCGCAGTACCGTGTCTAGTAATATTCAAACAAAGAGAACAGTACAGAATAGTTAGTAGGTTTGTATGGTCTGAACAACGAACACTGAAATAAATAAAGAAACAAACCCGAGGTCTGTGAACTGTAAATAAATAATTCACTTAAACGGGTATGTTGCAGGCACTCGCAAGAAATAAAGAAGGCACCTGTGCATTGTGTGAACATTCTTTTGTATTTGCGTTGTATGATGTCTTTCTTCTAAACGTACCATGGCAGCCAGAACAGGTCATCGTGTCTCCTCACAACATTCTGTACCCAGTGCTGTTTATTACTTTTATTCGTTGACATACTTCTATGCCACGATGTCATATTGTCTAGTTTCTTCTCTCAACATATCGTTTTTCCGTCATTATTTCCTGTTGCAACATTATATTCTATATTTCTTCTGTTACTACCATGTGAAACAAAAAGTTGATTACTTTCTTCTATTATGAATAATAAGCTTCCACTGAGCACTAGTTTCTGTCGGGATGTCCTCATTTGTTTGACCAGACCTGCGTAACAATGACGTTTATTTGTGTCTTATTTCAGGTGTTGCAGTGAGTCGCAGATCGTGTTACATATGATGCTGTCGCAGATTGTGTTACATATGGTACTGTCGCAGGTGACTGTATCTGAAATAGTTGTGTCAAATAAGGTAGTGTCACAAAAGATGGTCTCACAGATGATGGTGTCACTGATGATTGCGTCACAGATGATAGAGTCAGAAAAGGTGATGCCACAGAGTGTGCTAAAGAATCAGACGGGGTCAGCACTCCGGCTGACGACAGGAAGCACTGTTATTAGCTATGTGAAATGTATCTATTATTAAATAAATGTTCATTTCTACATATTTGTTTTTGTTGTTGAAAGTAAAGTTGTTTATTTGTACTGTCTTCCCCTAGGTACTCTTGATCTATCTATCTATCTATCTATCTATCTATCTATCTATCTATCTATCTATCTATCTATCTATCTATCTATCTATCTATCTATCTATCTATCTATCTATCTATCTATCTATCTATCTATCTATCTATCTATCTATCTATCTATCTATCTATCTATCTATCTATCTATCTATCTATCTATCTATCTATCTATCTATCTATCTATCTATCTATCTATCTATCTATCTATCTATCTATCTATCTATCTATCTATCTATCTATCTATCTATCTATCTATCTATCTATCTATCTATCTATCTATTTATCTATCTATCTATCTATCTATCTATCTATCTATCTATCTATCTATCTATCTATCTATCTATCTATCTATCTATCTATCTATCTATCTATCTATCTATCTATCTATCTATCTATCTATCTATCTATCTATCTATCTATCTATCTATCTATCTATCTATCTATCTATCCATCCATCCATCCATCCATCCATCCATCCATCCATCCATCCATCCATCCATCCATCCATCCATCCATCCATCCATCCATCCATCCATCCATCCATCCATCCATCCATCCATCCATCCATCCATCCATCCATCCATCCATCCATCCATCCATCCATCCATCCATCCATCCATCCATCCATCCATCCATCTATCTATCTATCTATCTATCTATCTATCTATCTATCTATCTATCTATCTATCTATCTATCTATCTATCTATCTATCTATCTATCTATCTATCTACCTATCAAATTTCAAAGTAATCAACTTATTTTGCGTGGTATTAAAAGAAGAAATGTAGAATATAATGTTGCAACAGGCCGGAAATAGTGACGGAAAAACGATATGTAGGATGAAAATGAGAGAAGATAGTAGACAATTTGACATCGTGGCATAGAAATGTGAGGATGAAAGGATACAGAATTAACTTGATGAGAGAGAGAGGAAGGGCAGAATATAAGACGGGCATGCGTGCACAATTCTTAACCCTTTGAAAATAAAGTTCTATCTATCTATCTATCTATCTATCTATCTATCTATCTATCTATCTATCTATCTATCTATCTATCTATCTATCTATCTATCTATCTATCTATCTATCTATCAATCTATCAATCTATCAATCTATCAATCTATCTATCTATCTATCTATCTATCTATCTATCTATCTATCTATCTATCTATCTATCTTAACGTGGAACTCCCATGTACGGAATTTAACCAAACACTTAGCTCAAAAGACGTACCAGCTAGCCAAAATAAAACACTTCTTAGACGCAGACACTAGACTATTGTTCTACACCTCACATATACAGACACATCTAGATTACTGCTCTACACTATGGGATGGTTGCCCTGCTTCCACCTCAAAGAGACTGCACTCCCTGCATAAGAGAGCAATACGTCTGATCACCGATAATCGCACGATATCACACACAAGGACAGGAAAAGAACCCACAATACTGTCCCTGAAAAAAACGTCTTCTCTACAACAAAGCCAAGCTGACCCAAGCAATTCTATCAAACAATGCTCCGCCGTACCTACGATCATTGTTTCAAACCAGTAGAAGAGAGGGACTACAATTACATCAGTTACGTCTGCCCAAACCTAGGATCGACCTGTTCAAACAGGAGCCTACTTATGGAGCCTACTTATGGAACAGCCTTCCACACCACCTAAAAAGCCTACCTACACAATATTCATTTAACAAAGCACTTTTCAAACACTTCCTAAACACTGATTATCTACCCCCATAGAAACATCATTTGCCTGTCAACATCTCATCCATAGGTCAACATTTCT
This sequence comes from Oreohelix idahoensis, assembly GCA_024509875.1. Taxonomy (NCBI): domain Eukaryota; kingdom Metazoa; phylum Mollusca; class Gastropoda; order Stylommatophora; family Oreohelicidae; genus Oreohelix; species Oreohelix idahoensis. The sequence continues at coordinate 7,893 of JAMPIV010005462.1, forward strand.
TTTCCTCTTCCGCTCGTTTTTAATGGGAATAATTTGTTTTATATCCATGTAATACTATTATATAATGTAATGTATGTGAGAATGTACCCGCATACCACTGTACTTTAGAGATGTGAATGTTTCCGTTTTTTTTTTTAAAACTGCTGAAAGACTTTTTCTGTTACAGAAGTGCGCAAGAAAGTGTTTTTATTATTATTTCAATTTCCGCCAAGAATGTATGGATGTAAGCGAGAATGTGTTTTTGTAATTCTTGTATTGAGGATTGATGACACATTCAAAAATACTACAGATTAGACGTTTTGACCGCATAAGTGAGTGTCGGTATACATAACTTATTTATTTATTGTTTTGTTTATATTATTTTATTTTTTATTATTATTTTTCTTCAGTCACTATCTTGTTTATTTAAAAAAAAAAAAAAACCTAGGCTACTCATTTTTTATTATGATTGTATACTGTAAATGAATGCTGTTATGTTAACTTTATAATGTTGCATGCCTTTAAATTAATGCTTAAAGTAATATGTGGGAATAAAAGGGTATAGTATGCAAGATTAATGAGAGTGAAAGGGCAGAATGTTAGACGGGCCTGCGCGCCCAATTCTCAACCCTTCGAAAATAAAGTTCGTTCGTTCGTTCTATCTATCTATCTATCTATCTATCTATCTATCTATCTATCTATCTATCTATCTATCTATCTATCTATCTATCTATCTATCTATCTATCTATCTATCTATCTATCTATCTATCTATCTCTCTATCTATATATATATATATATATATATATATATATATATATATATATATATATATATATATATATATATATATATATATATATATATATATATATATATTTATATATATATATATATATATATATATATATATATATATATATGCTGATCACCCGTTTGCCAGTCACTTCGATTACGGAAACAACAGCAGATGGATTGATTTGCCATTGCCCTAAAGACGCCAATAGGCGTGATGGGAAACAATGGCAAAGAAAACCTATCTGCTGTTGCCCTAAGACGCCACTAGGCGTAATGGCCACTGACTGCTTTGACGGTCGGTGGCTAAGGACGGAAGAAGAAGATATATATATATATATATATATATATATATATATATATATATATATATATATATATATATATATATATATATATATATAGAGGTGTGTTCATATATACGAGGTGTGTTCAAATGAAACCCGTCCCAGTGGCTTTATAACAAATATATGTAAGGTACATCAGCAGGAGTAGTAGAATTAAATACAGCAATTGTTATGAAGCAAGTACTCACTGGGGTCCTTTAGAAATAGTCACCATAGGCATTCAGACACGCATCCCATTGCTTGGGTAGACGGCTGATGCCGTCCGAGAAAAATGACTGGTTGCTTATTGAACCATTTGGTCACCGAGGCCCTTACGTCTGCATCGGAGTCAAATCGTTGTCCCTTTAGAGAATTTTTTAAGGGTCCGAACAAATGAAAGTCACATGGTGACAGATCAGGGCTGTAGGCTGGGTGTGGCAGAACTTCCCACCTTTTCCTTGCTAACGCTTCCTGCACAATGTTCGCAACATGTGGACGAGCATTGTCGTGCAACAGAATCACACCACGCGAAAGCATGCCGGGTCGTTTATTCTTGATGGCTGTATGCAGGTTGTCTAGTGTGTCTTTGTAGCGGATGGCATTGATGTTCTCGCCAGGCTCTTTAAAGTCTACCAATAGAAGGCCTTCATGGTAAAAAATGCGGTCAGCATAACCTTACCGGCGGAAATCTGTGACTTGAATTTTTTGGACGGATTCCTTATCACACCAGCCATTATTTTAACGGTCTGCAGCACAACCAATGAATACTAGGAGAATGAACACTTACACACTTGTACATTAGTATGTGCTTATTACGTCAGATGTGACGTCATTGTGCTCCTCCTACGAATGTCCACTTGGCGCAGCACGGTCGGGTTTCATTTGAACACGCCTCGTATATATATATATATATATATATATATATATATATATATATATATATATATATATATATATATATATATATATATATTTTTATCTATATAGCCGTATGGCGTGCGGACGTGTTTTTGTGGAGTCCTACATTTTGATTTTTAAACTGCATTTCTAGCAATATTTCTGATGGATTTTTATATCACTGTATACACAATGTTAGTGGCTTGATCGTGAAATACATATTATTGTGTTTATGTGAAAATGAAATGTGATTTTTAAGAAAAGTGAAGACATGCATATCTTCTATTATAAGTATAGTAAGTCGCATTCTTGTTGTAATTACCCAACGTTCCACCTGGTTGGCACTGAAAATTGGGGTAGCTGACAGAAATGGATGTTTTATTACACCCTACGGAATGTCACAGAACCGTGGCTTTAGAAATTGGTCACCGGTAAATCTGTGAGTGGGCGAGTCAATCTGTTAATGAGAGCGGAGAAAGACAGCAGTGAACGGCTATAAATTACCTGTTTCCACGCCCATTAAATAAGCTGGGGCATTAACGTTCTCGTTCACAATGCTACACGTAATTCGATCGCCACGGCCCGACCGAACACAAAAGGTACTAAACAGAAATACTACATTTTAAATGTAACTAAAGCGGTTAAAAAGAAAACTAGGAGTTTGAAGACCAACACGCCATACAAACCTTCCGAAACATTATCTTACAAGAACAATAATCAGTGTGCGATTCTTATGTTTTCAACCTTAATCGAATATGAAGCATTACGTAGCCTGTCTAAGGCTTACTATGAATCTAGCGCAACTGTTGAAACAAGGACTGACGCTAGTGGTTCATATGTAGAAGATGTTATTTCTACAAGAGAGGTTGTCCTCCATTTCTACAACACAACAAACAAGGTAATGGTACAAGGTGCAGAGTGCGCTATTAAAGACTGGATTAATACGGACTTGAATAATTTATGGAATTCAGCAACTACTGCTGGAGTCAGCCGAGAGGCCATCATTTCAAATGTGTCAGTTCCTAGCATTCCAGCAAAAGCTTCCAAATCTAAGAAGTTGGCAATCACTTATTCCGCTGTTCCCGCTGATTTTACAACAAACACAACTCCCAATAAAGAGTGCAAAATGGTGTCACAGACAAAACCAAAGTCACCAGCTTCAGCTGATGAAAGTGATATCACAGAGCATCTATCATGTACTTTTGACAGTAGTCCAACAACATCCCCTCTTACATTACCTATGCACTCGTCACAAGATCAATTTTCAATAATATTGCCTGAGATGGAGACACTAAAAGCAGAGCTGAGCAGCCTCAAAAAATCTTACGAGCAGCTCCATGCTGACCATATGTCCCTCAAAAATAGCTGTGAGAGAAACGAGTCTCAACAACAGAAAGAAAGCACACAGGAGAAAAATAAATACAGAATGTGTAACACACAAAAACTCAAAGGGAAAACGTCTTTCCGATAGAAGGAAACACCTCATCTTTGGTGACCAAAATGTGAAGGGCCTTAAGAAATCTAAATTAGTAACAACAGATATAGACACGGTCACTGTTCGCTACAAAAATTGCGCAAGACATACTGACCCTCCTTAAAAGCTATGAAACTGATCTTAATGTAGCCAAGGTCAGTGTGCACACTGGTCTGTCGGACGCGCTAAAACATAAAGAAATTGCACAAACAGAGCTAAATCTAATCACATCTAACTTCCAGTTCCTGTTCCCAAATGCAAAGATATGTTTTTTAGCTATTATACCTCCAGTTCGCTCACATTATCGGAAATCTACTGAGATTAACAAAAAAAAAAAATGAAAAAGCATTGCATCAGACACCACCATACATTTATAGAACACTCCTCGTTCCTAGCCACATCTGGAGCTTCTAAGAAGCATCTTTATAGCGGTGACATTTCCTTATCCGATCAAGGAACCAGTATGTTGGCGACAAACATCAAACATTCAGAAAACACCCTCAGAGGCACAACCAGCACATCAGCATCCAAGTATCCTTCTAAACGACACACGAGTGCAACCAGCTACTCCTCTAATGCGAATTACGACCTTGAGTTTCTATCAATACCCACAACTTCAAACACCAGCCAGACAACACTGTCACATAATCAGTAGTATCAAGACATACCCCTTGTTAGAACTACAGATGTGCAGGAAACAGCCAATAATAGCCGCCTTCAGCAACATTCTACGACCAACGACCCACCTCAACAACAACAACCTGCGTCACACCATCCCCAAAGGTCTGTAAGTGACTCAATTCAAACAACTCAGGGTCTATCTACTGAACTCTCTCCACGTCCGCTGTCGTACCCGACACCAATGAGAGATCTACCATCATCGCTGTCATCACATGTTTTCCCATATCAACTCGCGCACCCAACCTGTTATAACTTTCCACATCAGCAAAGCCTCTTGAACTACGCACCTTACACTTGGAGGTCCTACTGGCCGGAATATCCCATTCATACAACGACAGCACCTCAATATCCCGTGAACACTACTACCAAATGAATCATCTTTCACAGCCAAATCCATCTCGCTTTTATTTTCAAAAAACCCTCTCCTCAACATTATCAGTGACTGTTCACTTCACAAGTCGACGTCTCTATAGGACCAGCAACTGTTTGATAATGCTTATCTATTTGTTCTCAATGTCTGTCTGCCTGTTTGTTTGTCTGCCCGTCTATTCTCTTGGTGCACCTTAACTTTGTTGTTAACATTCACAGTGTGGATGGGTGCACTTGCTTTGTGACAGTTTTTTATAATTTTTACATAGTTCAGTTATCTGAATTGTTGTAATCAGTTGAATTAAGTTGTGCATTTATTTACTAGTAATATTAATCTCACTTCTATAGCAACTTCGTGATGTTTAATCAGTTATTTACTTTTTATTTGTGAATAAAACTTCTTGTCACATAAAAATGCCAGATACTTATGAACAACTACTAATTACAAATGGTTTATGGCTTAGCCCCTTGAACGTAAACCATCTTTTAGGTAAACTTCCAGAACTCACACAAATTCTCAATCGAAATTTCCATGTTTTTGGTCTTTCCGAGAGTCGTCTGAATGAGAAAATAACCGACGATGACATTGCGCTCAGAGGTTTTAAAACAATTCGGCGAGATTCTAGTAGACAATTAGAGACGGGTCTAACAGTTTATATTTTCACTTTTTTCAGTTATCGCCGCAGAAACGATCTAGAGAGTACAGATATAGAATGCATGTGGTTAGAGGTAAAGCCACAAAAGCAAAGACCAATTGTAATCGGATATCTTTATCGAAATCCCAGTGTAGGAACAACATGGTTTGAAGTTTTCACGAACATGATGGATAAAATAATTACTACAGCTAATGAAATTATTCTTCTTGGCGATTTCAATATCGACATGCATAAGCCGAACGAAACATGGACCAATATCCTAACATCGTATAACACAAAACAAATAGTCAACAAACCTACCAGGGTAACAAAATCATCATCCACACTGATCGATCACATCTATGTAACCTGTCCGGACAACATTATAGAATGCTCCATCCCTACTATTGCTATGAGTGACCACTATCCCATATGTTGCAGTTGGGAAAAAAATGGGTACAAATCTCCAAAAAATAAACACATTAGTATTCAATATAGAAGTCTTAGAAATTTCAACCGTGAATTGTTTTTGAATGATTTGCGAATTGCACCTCTCGCCAACGTTTTTCAACTTCCTGATCCTGACGACGCCATCGCATATTGGACAATGACATTTTATAGTATTTTTAATAAGCACGCACCCACTAAAGAAATTCGCGTGAAAAGGCAAATTAAATCTCCATGGATCACACAAGAAGTTCTTGACGCCATGAGGCAGAGAGATTGGGCGCATAAAAATAAGGATATCCTTACATATCGGACAGTAAGAAATAAAGTACAATACTTAATTCGCAGAGAAAAGAAACACTACTTTAGAAATTTAGTTCAGAGCAAAACAGCCCCAGTAAAGAGATATGGAAGGCAAACCTTAGTGAACAAACGAAATTTTCCAGACCCACATACTCCCAATACGCCACTTACTTGTACAGACTTCAGCAATCATTTTCAGGCAGACATCAACAATATAAAATCCGTCATTCCGTCTCCCCCTTGTGACTTGAGCAAATTATCAACGTTCTGCGAGAACAAATGTACTAACACAATTCCACCCGACATCCCTTTTATAACAGTTTACGAAGTTTATAACTATATTACTGGCCTTAAAGATAATAACTCATCGGGACTTGATGGAATCAGTAATCGAATACTGCGCTATGCTGCACCAGATATTAGTGATTTACTGATATACATGTACAATCAATGTATCGCAAGGAATTACTTTCCATCTGCTTTTAAAATCGCTAAAGTATACCCACTTCTCAAACCAGGTTCAGCTGATAGTAGTAATCTTAGTAACTATAGGCCCATTTCTCTTATATCGTCGTTGTCCAAAACACTGGAAAAACACATCCACAAAACAACAATACAACACCTAGTCAATAATGACCTGCTAATCGGCAGTCAGTCGGGGTTTAGACCAAAGCATTCATGCCACACAGCCTTAACAAAGATGATAGACAATTGGCACCTGTTAAATGGTTTTGTAAAGGGTCACCACTGATAATGTACTGGTGTTAACAAATGCTGATAAAGTCTATCCCAGGGTAATTGGTACTGTTAATGAATATTTGGTAAAGTATATCCCTCTTGACGTGATTAGGCTGTTGTAGTACATGCGCCCACACAGAGCAGATGATAAATAGGTTAGCTCTGTATTGTCCCTGTGTATAAAGTCTGTAGTGAGTGGTATGAAGGGTACAGTCACTCACCCTGTACTGTCAAGCATAGATCAACGAATCAGACTAGTGTTCATTTCCAATTGACAGCACATAATTTATTCACACAGCAACATCAATCCGGTACGATACACTACACAGGTACAATAGGATACACAAAATCAATAATAATCAATTGCGCAGAATGTCACAGCTGTTCAGTATGATGTAAACCCTGTTTACATCGCAGTTCTAATGTTACATCAGTAAATCCACCAGAACGACTGCTGATACTGCAGTTACAAAACGCCACACAGGCTTATATCTATATGAATACTTCGACGACTGCATACTCTGCAGTTACCAAAACGCCACACAAGCTTAAATCTATATATACTTGCAGTTCTAATGTTCCACCAGAACGACTGCTGATACTGCAGTTACAAACGCCACACAGGCTTAATCTATATTTATTCAAAACACTGTCCGCTCTGCAGTCTACAAGTAATCTGGCCTACACAAATCCTGGCCTTATAATCTCTTCAATAACTCTGATATCTGTTCATGGATCCTTAAATCTATATATACTCAAAAGACTGTCCGCTCTGCAGTCTACAAGTAATCTGGCCTACACACATCCTGGCCTTATAATCTCTTTAAATAAAGTACATTCACCAGAAAACTCTCCCTCCATAAGGAACAAGGCCTTACCATCTCCTAGCGCCGTTCCTGCACAATAGAAATCTATCAGGGAGGTGTTTTTTTTTTTTTTTTTTCGCACGCCCGCTAACACTCGAGGCGAAATCTCAGGTTCACCACTTATGTCCAACCTGACATTGATTTTTACGTGAGTATCCCTTTATTTCTTTTACAGAGACAGGTGTCCCTCGCCATTCAGGCAAATACTCGCCGATTTCGGAGGTACCCATTGCAGCTGGGTCGGCTCAGGAGCCGCCAGTCCCTGGTCGACGACACTCCATCAAATGTCCTCGCCAGGTCTCGAGTTAATCCAGTCCAAATCCCGGTCGACGAAAAATCCTCAAATGCCGTCGCCCGGGTTTGATCCTGTATCACCCGGTCGCCAGAGCGGTGTTGTAACCACTACGCTAGCGCGGCTCCCAATATCAGGGAGGTAAATATGATTCAAAACATCGGCCTGTAGACACCAAGGCCGCCCAGAACATGTCCTTAACATAAAGTACTCCTTATCTTCTCTTAAAGTACACCTTATCTTCTCTTATCTGCAGATAATCACCTAAAATAGGCAAATAATGGTACACCTCGAAAAATGGTCAAACATCGTTCCCGTACACTACCCTTGGGAACACACACAAGACACAGGGCTGACTCCAGTCAACGCCCCAAACTTAGACTCCTCTCCGACTGCCACGGGAACACACATCTCCCGCCAAACAGTCACCGGACTCGGCTGTTCACGGACTAGCCGTGAGCTATTCACAGCCGGCCGAAACCAGTACAGAATAACTAAATGACTAACGCTCACACGCTTTCTGTACACTCTGTTTTCTAACATATCAATATTTAAACAACTCCCAATTAAACAAGCCAACAAGTGCCACAACCCTGAACTCACACTGTACAATCAGCATAGTACGTATCACTCCCCTTTTTGACCTTAACAGCACCTAAACATCAATAACGATAATATATGTGGAGCAATCTTTGTAGATTTCAAAAAAGCATTTGATATGATAGATCACGTTATTTTAATAAGAAAATTATAAACAATGAAAGTAAATATTAAGCTGGTTAAGTTAATTAAATCTTCCTGTCGGATAGACAACAAATAGTGTCTTACAATAATTCATTGTCAAACCCAACCGTGGTCAATACAGGTGTTCCTCAGGGCTCGGCCCTCTTCTCTTTACCATTTACATTAATGACCTTCCTCTGCACATCAAACACTCATCATGTGACCTGTTTGCCGATGACTGTACTGTTTATACAAGTGATACAAGTTGCACTACACTAGAACAATCTTTACAAAACGATACACATAATCTTATTAAGTGGAGCAACGAGAATCGCATGCAAATAAATATTAGTAAAACAAAATGTATGGTAATATCAACCAGACAAAAACTACAAAACTCGCAGAAAGCAACAGTACAGCTCTACATTGGAACATCACGAATTGAAAACGTAAATGAACACACAATTCTAGGTCCACTGTTGACCAACACCTAAGTTGGAACTCACATGTACATGCACTCACAAAGCAAACAGATCAGAAAGTTTACCAATTAGCCAAAATTTAAACATTTCCTGGATGAGGAGGCAAGGAAAATGTTCTTCATATCTCATATACAAACGCATCTAGACTATTGTTCCACTATCTGGGATGGTTGTTCCGTATCCAACACAAAAAGGCTCTACTCACTTCAAAAACGCGCAAAGTGCCTTGTTGCTGATAAACACCAATCACATTGTATAGATTTATATAGTTATCTTCAAATATTACCCCTCAGGAAGCGCTTTCTATCAAAATTTATTCACAAAATCCTGTCACGGAATGCTCCAACGTATCTTTGCCGATTTTAAAATACAATGAAAGACGTAGTCAGCGCTTAAACAAATTACAGGTACCCAAGCCCAGGCTAGCTATCTAGACCTATTTAAGAATAATTGGCTTAGCTGCTCATCTTTGAAAGAATCTTCCCAATGACTTGAAAAACACGCACAGTCCTTACTCATACAATCGTAAAATGTTCAAATACTTTATGAGTGCTGATTATATGTCACCCTAACTGATTATGTTTCGAATTAGTATCTAGTATACTGTATAATTAGTATATATTATACTCTGATGATCTAGTTTCTCATTACAATATACTTATTTTTTAAATTTTGTGATCAGGTACTGTTAATGTATGCTATTATACTGCTTTGTAATGTTTAATTGCCCTTAAATTAATACTTTAAGTACGCTGGAGAATGTTTGAGTAACAGTAACAAAAGATGAGCAAGAGGAAGGAAGAATGCAAGAGGGAACTGTGTACCCGATTTTCAACCCTTGGAAATTAATTTCTTTCGTATATGTCTGTCTAACTATCTACCTAGTCTGATTCTGCTCTTGCGTTAGGGAAGGCAAAGACAGAAGGAGAGGAACTGGTTACCCCACTATCTATCTATCTATCTGTCGTAGATTTTAGACAGGAGTATTAAGACTTGGGTTGGTCCCTTCTGAATAGGTTTGAATAGGTGATTGGCACCGTGAGAATTAGAAAAAAAAAACAATAGAATTTCCACACAGGTGAGATGATAGACTGTGGTATAGAGGCTGTCGCTGAAAGCGAAAAGAATTCTTCTCTCTCTCACCTATCCTCTACGACGGTTTTTACAGAGTCCGACAGTCTAAACCACATATATATTACATATAATTCTATCTACTCACGGGCACGCACATACACGTGACGACAGTTGCACACACAGACGTGGGAAATCTATAACAATGAATATATATATTATTTGAACGAGCTGACCAACGCACTGGTTTAGTTCAAGAGAGATTTTATTATTATCATCTAAAAAAAATCTTCTCACAACACCAAAAATTACATCAAGGAGAAACATATACAAATAGTCATAAAATTCAAAGAAAATGCTACAAGGATGATAGACCCGTTATGATCTTAACTCTAGGTTTAGCCCACAGCCCCGTTAGGAGACAGATGAGGGCCCAAAGAGTCACAAATATATATGGTTAGGGTCTAATATGGTCCCCCGTAGAAGGTATAGACTGACTTTGACAGCAGTATCTATTCTAAAGGAACAATTAATACAACAAGCGAGTGTATTAAATAACGAACATCCTTCCGTCACTTTCACTCGGTTCATTCATCAGGGATCCCTGGCACACGTTCTTACCTATCAAAACTTGATGTTGTTCACCGTCTGGCGCCACCTTAGGACACTTCTTTACAGTGAATCTGTATTCTTTGGATAAAGCGAATCCCAGCTCTACAATTACAGGTTTATTCCACTGTTTTTCGGGGAGCATTCACTTCACCAGTTAAATTTTGATTACTGTTAATGTCACTTGAATCAGGTTGGATAAGCAAGTTTAAACGGGCACACAGAGTTCAGAAACACGAGGATTCCCTTAATTTGGAAAGATGACCAGTGGACAACTTCTTTCAACAGATAGCCTTGTTTCACTATTCACTCTTTCGACGAAAATAAATGTCGGGAAATGTTAATGTTATTGATTGTAATAATTCTCGCCGCCAGGCAGAAAATTTACGTAGAGTTTATGGAAGAAATTTATGATCTGGTTCACAGGCCCAGTATTTATCATTACAGTCTTTGAAAACCCGTTAGTGGGATATAGTATTTCTGTCTAACTCTGTTTGCCTATGCACTGTCAGATCAGTGTTACTTGAGAAACCCACGTGGTTCAAAATAAGGACTGTCTATTTCTTCACAAGTATGAACTCTTATTAAATGCCGGTAAAGTTCGGGTCACCCCAGTATTTCACTGTATAAAAGGAAAAGCACATATAAATCATTTACATATTATGTACTCAATATAACTTACATTTTAAACAGCAAGCCGACCGCTTGACTTATAATTTAAAACTTCCCGGGAAATAAGTTATATAAAAAAAATCGATCATCATGAATTAGGAATATCATGCGTATTCCATCAATATTCACTGATGTCGCATCTAGCATTTATAAGTTTGTTATTAAAACAGTTTCGACTGAGTATTAGCCGTTAAATTAAATTCCTTATAGCTACTAGTTTAGTAAGCTAAAGATATAATTTATTCTGCTTTCCACTGTATGCGTCACTAGCAAAATAATACAAACTATAAATTAAGCACTCTGTTCAAAAGAAACTAGTTAAAATGAAATGAGCGATTTAACGCTTTAAACACTGTAAACCCTACACACAATACTAAATATATAATATTAATATACCTCAAACACAGAAGTACTAAGAACTAAACCCACTTCGACCAAACTAAAGGCCATCTCTATTAACAGAGATTATTTAGAAATCGAACGAAGGTTGTTCTAGTCTAACTGCCAAGTTACTGAGTGAGAATGAAAATAAAGTTTCAAACTCGGACCAATATCTTAAAATCAGACAAAGGGCCCCAACTTATTTCGCCAAGCGAAATTATCTCCCCTACTCCCAACATTTACGTCAGCTTAACGCGTGTCGTAACTGCCACCTACTGACCGAGATGTACGCGTGTCAGCTTCAAATCCCAGACAGCCTGTCTGCGGTGCGGAACGATTTTTCACGCTACGCCAGGTTTTAACGAAAAACCTCATGCGTTTCTGCAAACTGTAGACAGCTGTCTCGTTCCTGCACTGTGAGGATGCCGGGTTTGACACCTACGCTAGTGTCAGGTGAAAAATGGTAGACCAAAAGTCTGCTCTTAGTCTGGGTATGAAACATAATCACACCTTTCGTCTACTGACATCTATGTAATAGAATCACTATCCCAGTATGAGAAAAAAACGCAAGGTAAAGTTTGAGAATACTGAGAAAATATTTTTCGCAACCGAGTGATGCGAAAAATACAGGAAAAACAAGTACGGAAAGATAATAAAATAAAAGGATTTGGGTGAGAGAATAGGAAGAAGATGTAGGCAATTTAATGATATAAAGACCTACGTGACACTATCTATCTATCTATCTATCTATCTATCTATCTATCTATCTATCTATCTATCTATCTATCTATCTATCTATCTATCTATCTATCTATCTATCTATCTATCTATCTATCTATCTATCTATCTATCTATCTATATATATATATATATATATATATATATATATATATATATATATATACACAGCGGGCTGATCAACCGCTTGCTAGTCACATTGATTACGGAAACAACAATTAATATTCTGTTGTACCAATAAACGCCTTTAGGCGTAACGGAACAACGGATAATTTCTTGTTGCCCTAAGACGCCAGCTAGGCGTAATGGCCACAGACTGCTTGGTCGGTCGTTGGCTAAGGACGGAAGAAGAAGAAGAATATATATATATATATATATATATATATATATATATATATATATATATATATATATATATATATATATATATTGTGTGACATTCTATGATAGTGACAACGACCTTAGACACTGTTTTATTGTAAACATCTCTGGCCGTATGTCGTATTTTTTTCGCGCTCCGATTTTTGATTAGATTAATTGCGTTGATAATATTAAATGATTTTATTTTAAAAAATCAATATAATTGATTTTTTTAACCCGGTCGGGCGGGGAAACTGTTAAGGTATTATTATGTATATTCCATGTTGGCCTCATTTAGATTAGTTACCAGTTTAAATTTACGCGTTAAAATTTTTATCTGAAGTCAACATGATGTATTTTACACTATAATATATTGTTAACGAGCGCAATTATGTATAGACGTCACTGCTGAAAGTTGACGTAATGTGGGGCTGCACTAATGCATGCCAACGGTCTTTCTTGACCTTTCGTCTTTTAAATCCGTCCAAGCAAGACGTGGATTATTACTACTCCCAAAGTTATTAAAGTTTACAGATTCTCCTACGTGGCTTATAATTAACCGAAGGTCGCCACTTTAATTCTACTGATGCAGTATTTGAGCATCATATATTGATGAGTATTTTCCTTATGAAGAAGGAAATTCAGGGAGTATTGTTATAAATATCTTCATCGCCAGCTGTCAATTTTCACTACACCAATGATTCCGCTTGTCGGCATTGCGAGTATATATATATATATTGTCAACTCCTAATTTCTGCTGTGGATTTAACACTGACGCTAATTTAATACTTGGCTCATTATCTAAGAATATGACCACAACATGAAATAGGTGACACAGTAAGATAACACTTTCTATAGGAAGTCCCTTTTAATCAACACTACACACAGTATAGCCACACACGGCTGAAAAACAGTATGGAATACATAAAACACTGCCCGAGAAACTTCTGAAATTAATATATCAAAATACTCCTAACAAATGACAGTGTAACAATACTATACAAACTTAGTACTGAACAATCGCTCACTATGGCGAACTGGAAACTATACAATGGAAAAACCAATCCACTGCCAAATTATACTCGATAGCCTGACAATAATATCACTGGACACTAAACCACTCCAGAATTATAATGACCCACAGGATAAACAACTATTGGCCATATTCCATACTCAATGAAAAGGGAACCACAAAAATGTCCGTCACTCTCAGACAAAGGCCCAGCGTCAACTGTCTCTTCCGCGCCTTTCTTTTTCCCCCTTCCGGTGTCGCCCTTACTAACCGGTTTTTCAAAAGTTATCAGCGTTGCCAAAACTCGCTGATAACGATGTCTACAATCTATTTTTCTGCCACCAGAAAATACGCCGTGACATGTGTGTATATATATATATATATATATATATATATATATATATATATATATATATATATATATATATATATATATATATATATATATATATATATATATATATATATATATAATATATATATATATATATTTTTTTTTTTTTTTTTGAAGTTTTTGAAGTGAGTAGAGCCTTTTTGTGTTGGATACGGAACAACCATCCCAGATAGTGGAACAATAGTCTAGATGCGTTTGTATATGAGATATGAAGAACATTTTCCTTGCCTCCTCATCCAGGAAATGTTTAAATTTTGGCTAATTGGTAAACTTTCTGAGCTGTTTGCTTTGTGAGTGCATGTACATGTGAGTTCCAACTTAGGTGTTGGTCAACAGTGGACCTAGAATTGTGTGTTCATTTACGT